>JAVIAB010000001.1:30519929-30686340 GCA_032433765.1 Megaustenia siamemsis | reverse complement strand
CGGCCTCGAGACAGAGAGGTTCTGGGTTCAAAGCCTGGCACCAGTTGGGATTGTTATCTATGATTTCACTCTGTGGCAATCCACCTGGTCTCAGAAGCGAGGCCCGGCTTGATTCGTCAATTACTCATCGACGAAAAATATATGAGTACCTCCGAAGACGGAGTTATCCTGCCTGTGCGGCGAGGGACCCCTGTGCACACGGCTGCCAGGGAAAAATGAATTAACACGCAAAATTCAGTTTCTAGTCTCTAGGAACTTCGTCGGAGGTCACAGCTGGCGAACGCAAAAAAAAAAATATTTTGTTCTTTCTCTTTCCACGAGGAATCTGTTCATCTCCATACAATTTTTTTTATTTCTCTGTCATTTCCTCTTCTCTCCTTCTCTCTCTCTCTCTCTCTCTCTCTCTCTCTCTCTCATTTTGTTATTTTATTTCAGGGTTCTAATCTCACGTGCCATGACAATTAGAAAGCAGAACCACATTTCTTCAGTAGAATGTGAGTATACCAGGACACAAAAATAAATATTTTGTTTCATTTCTTTTTAATATTAAACAGAATAAAGAACAATTAGTCATCACAGTAGCACAGTGATCCAACGCTCTATTACAAATATACATGGAGCTAGATCCCTTGATTGTTTTACATTTGACTCACTCCCTAGTCTCTGAAATATGGACGCCTTATGTGCACCTGCAATATCAAACACGCCTATCTCCGAGTACATTAATTGTTGTGTTAGCTCAGCTTGCACTTTATTCTTGAAATTAAGGTTGTGGCCTTATTCACCATTTGTGAAATATTGTGTTGGCGTAATGTATATTTTATTATATATTTGTTAAATTTATGTCTTTCGGTCTGTTGTATGCCTATATTTCTGTTTGTCGTTTCTCTCTCCTCTTCTCTCTCTCTCTCTCTCTCTCTCTCTCTCTCTCTCTCTCTGTATGTGTCTATATAGGAAGCCGCGATAGCTCAGTGGTTAGTGAACTGGACTACAAAGGACAAGGGGTAGGGTTCGATCCCAACCGACGGTTTCCGAGTTCACCCAGCCTTAAATGGGCACCGTATTTTTTTCTGGGAAAGTGAAGCGGCTAGGCGTAATACCGATCACATTACCCCAAAAATCATGTGCTGACGGTCTGTAAAATGTATGGTCACTAACACCATATACCCTAAACGCCACTTGGCGTGACGGGGATACGTTACTTTTTTTTAATGTGTCTATTTGCCTGCGTGTATGCTTGCTTATCCGTTCTTATGTCTTCATGTATTCTTACCCGTGCTTATCCGTATGCCTGCCTATCCGTTCCTCCGACCATTCACTTTTGTCTCTTTATGTCTATCGACGGTTATTTTTCTTCATTGTTATATTTGTCTATCTATCTATTTGCCTTATCGTTCATTTACTTTCTTTTTTTTTTTAGTGTGTCGCCTATGTTTTTGTCCCTTCCTTAACTCTCCTCACCTTTCTCTCTCTCTCTCTCTCTCTCTCCCCCATTTATCATACCTTTTGTATATTTTGTTCTTGCTCTCTTTGTCTTTAGCGGGAGCATATGGTCGATTGTGTTAAAATCTACATGTTTGCCAATCCGATTGACGGCATATCTGGTTCCCCTGTAAGGTCAATTTTGTGTATATCGAGAAAAGGTTACGGGGATCAAATAAACACCATAGCTTGTAACCAAGTGGTGATTACACTGTACATGCGACCTTTATTCTTCAGCCTCATAGATCCACCATGACAGACTTCAGGATGGAGATAAACGCCACAATTCGAGATTGCAGTTTTTCGTTCTTCTATTCCTATTTTTTTTTTTTTTTAAATTTTTTTCATTTTCACAAAACAATCGTTAACGTGGACGTTTAATGATAAAAGAAAGAAAAGGAACATTAAAGGGTTAACCGACACCGTCCTTGACATCTGGGACAGTCTTATTTGTAAATGAACAGCGATTTCTATATTTTGTAAGATTCCAGTTTCATCGCACAGCTTCTTCATTACAGGTACTCAAACATTACCCGCAGTAAAGCAAGATTAAGAACAAAGATGATATGGTTTGGCACATCATAGGTGGGTGAGGACGCCTCATTTCAAGCAGTTGTTAGATTAGTTTGTCTATGTTTGCAAATATAACTGTGATGCCTGGAGTGGGCCTGAGCTAGTTTAGGACGGTAAGGGACATGCAACAGTTGCTGCGGTGGGTGTTCTCTATCTCACGACCCTTTCTAACCTGTCTCCATTGCTCGGCTTGTTTTCTTTCAAATTAAAAGGCAAGAATAACTCAAAGGAGATGGCAATTAGAATGAGCTGAATACAATATTTATTAATGTAAATTTGCGATATCAATATATCAAACAATTTAGACGGTTTATATTTGCAAAAGAAATTCAAAGTGCTTTGTGGTAATAAATATAGCCAGAATGTTTAACATGTGTGTGTTCCGTGCAAACATTCGTCATCTGTATCCTAAATCAGAGTGATGTTCCACCTGGGAGGGCACGCCATGAATTCGAAGGTGGTTTGTGAAAATAAAATAAACGTAAATATAAATTTCTCGTTCAGTGGTTAGTGAATGGACTACAAAGGACAAGAGGTAGGGTTCGATACCAACCGATGGCTTCCGGGTTCACCCAGCCGTAAATGGGTACCGGATTTTTCTGGGAAAGTAAAGCGGCACGGCGTAATGCCGACCACATTACCCCAAAAATCATATGCCGAAGGTCTGTAAATTTATGGTCACTAACACCATATTCCCTATACGCCGCTTGGCGTGACGGAGGCTCTTTTTTTGCTTCTCTTTAAATTTCTCGTAACATCCACCTATGCCCAAATTTACTTAATTTAAACTGTTGGTAGCAATCATTGTTATTATTTTTCACTTGTTTTGGTCTATGGTAAATATTTCCATTCACGTTTTAAATATCACTAATCGGAACAATGGCAAATAATGCACTGTTGGCAATGTTGTTAATCTTTTCATCCGAACATGTGCTACAAAGACTTTTTTAGGACTTTAACAGTCCCGAAATACAATTTACAAATTTAAAATGTTCTCATGACATTGTTGTTGACCATAGATAGTATACGGTGTCTCACTCGCTACCGAACCCGGAAGTGTCTCAATAATTTCTAACATCAATGAAGCTTTGCGACGAAATTGAACATGAGCATGTTCATTGTGTGAGAAATGACAAAAAATATGTACGTCCATTGTGTGAGAAATGACAAAGATGTGTACGTTCAATGTGAGAGAAATGACAAAAATATGTACGTTTATTGTGTGAGAAATGAGTGAGAAATGACAAAAATATGTATGTTCATTGTGTGAGAAATGAGTGAGAAATGATAAAAATATGTACTTTCATTGTGTGAGAAATGACAAAAATGTGAACGTTCATTGTGTGAGAAATGACAAAAATATGTACGTTCATTGTGTGAGAAATGAGTGAGAAATGACAAAAAATATGTACGTTCATTGTGCGAGAAATGAGTGAGAAATGACAAAAATATGTACGTTCATTGTGTGAGAAATGAGTGAGAAATGAAAATAAATATGCAAGTTCATTGTGTGAGAAATTACAAAATATGTACGTTCATTGAGTGAGAAATGACAAAAATATGTACGTCCATTGTGTGAGAAATGACAAAAATATGTACGTCCATTGTGTGAGAAATGACAAAAATGTGTACGTTCATTGTGTGAGAAATGACAAAAATATGTACGTCCATTGTGTGAGAAATGACAAAATGTGTACGTTCATTGTGTGAGAAATGACAAAAATGTGTACGTTCATTGTGTGAGAAATGACAAAAATATGTACGTCCATTGTGTGAGAAATGACAAAAATGTGTACGTTCATTGTGTGAGAAATGACAAAAATGTGTACGTTCATTGTGTGAGAAATGACAAAAATATGTACGTCCATTATGTGAGAAATGACACAAATATGTACGTCCATTGTGTGAGAAATGACAAAAATGTGTACGTTCATTGTGTGAGAAATGACAAAAATATGTGCGTTCTTTGTGTGAGAAATGACAAAAATGTGTACGTCCATTGTGTAAGAAATGACAAAAATATGTGCGTTCTTTGTGCGAGAAATGACAAAAATATGTGCGTTCTTTGTGTGAGAAATGACAAAAATATGTGCGTTCTTTGTGTGAGAAATGACAAAAATATGTACGTCCATTGTGTAAGAAATGACAAAAATGTGTACGCATTGTGTATATGGTGCTCTGTTATTGTGCTGATCTCTGTCATTTGGCTGTGGGTGATTTTGATTTTGGGAAAGGGATAACAACGACGATGAGCACTGGCCTCTTCGCCGTCTAATGCCGTGGCCTAGCAAGTTGACATTTAATGCTTCACTCCCTTGTGACATTATTTATGTTATGGATTTTTTCCTCCTTTTTTTTACTTTTAAACCAGTTTAACATGATAATGTTGTTAGTGGAGCATTATTTTATTTGAACTTCATCACCATCAAGTACCATGTCTGCTGGCGTAGGTGATCATGTCTCTCTACAACTTTCGATCTCAACAGTTTTTAAAAAAAATCATTTCTGTTGTTGACCTTCTGCCAAGCCATTCTCTTAAACTGTCTGGTATCTTTTCTCTTTACTTCTCTCTGTCTTATCATCCATCAATTTTCTCAGTTGTCACAATACATCCCAGCTGTTACATTCTCATTACATGGCCAAAAAATGATGATTGTTTCTTCATAATATTGGAAATTAGGTCTCATTTTTACTTTGGCCTCTTTCTGAATGAGGTATTAGACGACGAGGAGATCAGTGCTCTTCGTCGTTATCACTTTCCCAAAATCAATTAATCAGGTAACCTTTATCATCTGAATAGACAGGGTAACGTCAAACTAGGAACGAACTTGCCGTCATTTTATCATCGCCACGTCTCACGTTACCATAATGCCACTGACATTTTCTGTGTATTTTGGTTGATACTTTGAAAAGCGTTAATTCAGTATGTTACCATAATGCCACTGACATTTTCTGTGTATTTTGGTTGATACTTTGAAAAGCGTTAATTCAGTGTGTTACCATAATCTTCTTCTTCTACCTTTTTAGCTCCCAGTGGAGCATAGGTCTTCAACAAACATTTTCCAAGTCATTCTGTTTTTCTGCCATTCTTTTAAGATCATTCCATGTCTTCCCCATAATCTTCATCTCTGCTTCTATCTGTCTTCTCCAAGAATTCCTTGGTCTTCCTCTTTGTCTTTTCCCCTGGGGATTCAAAAAAGGGCCTGTTGTGTATTACTCTCAGTTGACTTCCGTAGTGTGTATCCTATCCAGCGCCATCGTCTTCGCTGTATCTCTTTATCCATGAAAGTCTGTATCTTCATGATTGTCAATGTTGTTGTTCTCCATGTTTCACAGCCATATAATAGGACCGACTTAACATTTGAGTTGAAAATTTTTATTTTTGTATTTAACCTAATTTCTTTGGATTTCCATATGTTTCCAGTGCAATGAAAGCTACTCTTGCTTTAGATATCCTTATTTTGGTATCATCTTCTGTTCCTACCTCTTTATCTATATTACTGCCCAGATATTTGTACGTCTAGTAGAGGTATTTCTCCTAGTTTTATTTGGTTATTGCCAACTGTATTAATTCTCATAATGTTGGTCTTATCTCTATTAATTTTCAGTCCTAGCTGTTGTGATCTCTCATCAAGTATACTTATTTTATCCTGCATTTGTTGATGGTTGTGTGATAGGAGACCTATGTCATCAGCAAAGTCTAAATCATCAAGTTGTTTGGTCAGTGACCATGGATCCCATTTCTGTTGTTTTGAGTTATTTTCATAATCCAATCTATGGCCAGTTGAAAGAGAAATGGAGACAGACGGCATCCCTGCCTTACTCCTGTTCTTATTTCAAATGCTTCTGTAAGCTGTCCTTCATGCACCACACTACATTTCGTTCCTTCATACATTGTTTTATAAGGTTAATAAACTTTATGGGGATTCCGTAATGACTCAGCAACTTCCAAACCATTCTTCGGTCTAAACTATCAAATGCCTTTTCGTAATCTATGAATCCAATATAAAGTGGGGTTTCCTCATCAAGGCCAGCTCCTTGTCGTGGGGATGGGGCTTAACAGTCACCAGGGACTGAAAACCAAGACTGGCCAGGCCTTCCTACAACCAAGCAAGACCACAGTCTGCTCTAGCAAGTTCAAGTGCTGAAGTCGGAGGCAACCAGCCAAAAGGCGCACAAAAATCAGGATGCCACGCACTCAACGCAAATGGAAGAATGTCTATAACCGCAAATCGATATGGCACTCGCCCTGTGATGGACACTCAGGCAGGAGCAGCGCCGGGCCCTCAGCCTCGAAAGGGTCCAACCTCTAATACTGGATGTCCTTCTCAACCGCTCTGTGGAGTCAGGGGGCGAGAGAATAGAGCTACTGGCCAATCCAAAATAAGACCACTTAAAATAATGCACTGGAATGCTGAAGGCATCAACAGCAAAAGAGATGGGTACAGTAAAAAGATAGAATTAGAGAATATCCTGCATGAAGAACAAGTAAGCATATGCTGTTTGCAGGAAACCCATCTAAACAACGACATAGCCTTGAAGATTAGGGGATACCAGTGCTACCGATCTGACAGAAAAAATAGACAAAAGGCGGAATACTGACTCTTGTAAGGAACAACATTAATGCATGTCAGATTGAAGTGTATATGGATGGGGCAGAATATCAAATACTGCACCTCAGGACAGGAAATACAGACTTCCATCTACTTAACTACTACTGTCCGAGTGACCGCCCACTAGCACTAGACACAATTACATTACAAGAAAGAATAATTGTATGTGGAGACTTTAACAGCCATTCACAGAGCTGGGGCTATGAACATATGGACAAGAGAGGTGAAGAGCTTGAAAATTGGCAGGATGACAATGGGCTTATACTATTAAACCAGGCAACAGATCCACCAACATTCTACTCCAGATCATGGCATACCACATCTACACCAGACCTTGCTTTCCATTCACCAGACCTGGATTGGAATATCACACGAATTGTTGGGAAACAACTTGGAGGCAGCGACCACCGACCAGTCTTTTTAGTGGTACAAAATAAGGCCATCAGGGAGAGCAGCACTCTCTCCAGATGGAATTACAAAAAGACAGACTGGAAAATGTATCAACACTACACCAGTGTACTGACTAAAGATATAAATACAGATAGAGACATCAACAAAATAGTTGATGAATTCAGTAGACTAATAATACAAGCTGCCAGTGAAACAATACCTAGAGGGGCACGGAAACACTACAAACCATACTGGAGTAGTGAACTAGAGCAACTACACAATGACATGGAAACATCTCGAAAGCAAGCAGAAAATAACCCTTGCCAAGAACACCACAACAACTACCAGCATGCTAAAGCCAAATTTCAACGGGCTAAACTACAAGCCAGACGGAGAAGCTGGAAAGAGAAAACAGAGTCCTTGAATCTTGAACGAGACACAAGAAAAGTGTGGAAGCTTGTAAAACAGCTGAATGATGAGGGTACAGAAAGGAACACCAAAATTACACTGAAGAAGGATGGAAACATTCTAACAGGTAAACATGCAGCAAATTACTTTGCAGACTCCTTTGCAAATGACAATAATATTGAAACTAGCCTAGAAAAACGACAAGAGACCCGTTTAAAACAACAAAATGCAAGACAAGAAGAGACCACACATGAAGTAATGGAAACACCCATTACACAAAGAGAGCTAGAGCTGGCAATATCCAAATTAAAAATGAAAAAGTCACCAGGCAGTGATGGAGTGTCCAATGAAATGATTAAGAACTTGGGAACTGCAGCTAAAGCAAAACTACTGCAGATCTACAACATTTGCTGGATCACAGGTAGATGGAGAGAAGCAATTATGATACCATTACTAAAGCCAGGAAAAGATGGTTCAATGACATCCAGCTATAGACCAATCAGCCTTACAAGCTGTTTGTGTAAAACAATGGAACGTATAATCAATCTCAGACTGCAGTGGTACCTGGAAAGTGAAAATCTCCTTGTCCCACAACAAGCAGGCTTTAGACAGTGTTACTCTACCGAAGATCAAGCAACCTATCTTTCCCAGGAAATTGAAGATGCGTTTCAAGAAAGAAACTGGTACTAGCAGCATGGATAGACCTAAAGAAAGCATTTGATAAGGTATGGGAGGAAGGGCTTTTGAAGAAACTGAGAAATTATGGAGTAAATGGCAGGATGTACAAATGGGTCAAAGCATACCTGCATAATAGGAGAGCCAGAGTGCAACTGGATGGTCTTAAGAGTAAGAAGGTCTTATTGCGCCAGGGCGTTCCACAAGGAGGGGTACTATCTCCAACACTTTTTCTGATCTACATCAATGACCTAGTTACTGAACTACCACATGGCATCAAAGTGGCAATGTATGCAGATGACTTGGTAATGTGGTGCACAGAGGAGTATGCAACAGTGGCCTCCAAATTGCTACAAAGAGCTATGAATGCACTGAATTCATGGACAAATAGATGGTGTATCAGCATCAATACAGACAAATGCAGTACTACACTTTTCACACTCTCCACAAAACAAAAAGCAGGAGCCATCTACATAAACAATGTGCCTGTGAAAGAAGACATACAAGCTACATATCTCGGAGTTACATTTGATAACAAACTATCTTGGAAGCAGCAGATAAATAAGGCAACCAAAAAGCAAGGAGGAAATTGGCTATTCTAAGAAAGTTGTGTGGAACCACATGGGGTGCGAGTGGGAAAATACTCAGTAAAGTTTACCAACAGAGTATACGCCCACATTTAGAATATGGATCATCCGCATGGTGCTCAGCATCAAACACCACATTGCAAGAACTGGATAAAGTACAAAACCAGGCACTTAGGGTCATCACAGGAGCAATGAAATCAACACCAATATTGGAGATGGAGAAATTGTGGAGGATACCAGCACTGAGAGAACGGAGAGACACAAAGGTGCTGATACAGGCAGAAAAATTTGTATGCATGCCGAGACATCCAATGAAGGACAGATTCCAAAATCTTGCATTGGGACGACTTAAGAGAAGCAGTTTTATCCACCAAGCCAAGCGTATTAGTAGACAAACACCAGACATGCCAAGAGTTGTTAACCCCTTCTGCCCATACCAGAACAGACTCCCTGGACAGATGAATCAGGATTATCAGTTCAAATACGGACAGAAGTGAAAGGAATAGTTGACAAAGAGGAACAAAATAGTCTACAGCGAAAAACAATAACTCTCAGTTTCCTGGATGAAGAATACCCACAAGACCTATGGATCCGTGTGTACACAGATGGATCAGCACAGAATGCAGTAAAGAATGGGGGAGCAGGTGCATATATAGAGTACCCAAATAACACTAGGGATATGAATAAAATAGCAACAGGGAAATATTGTCACAATTATGATGCAGAAATACAAGCAATAAAGTTGGCAATAGAAAAGCTGCTGAACAGTAATCTTAGCCCACAGCCTGTAGTGTTTTTGACAGATGCAAGATCAGTACTCCAGGCACTACAATCCAGAAAATTACCACATCTACAGACCTTATTGACTGAACTCTGCAAGCACCACAGGGTTGCCCTGCAGTGGATCCCGTCTCACTGTGGAATACCAGGAAATGAGAAAGCAGATCAGTTGGCAAAGGAAGGTTCAACAGGCACACAACTAGATACACCAGTCACATACCATCATAAGAAACAGATAATCAAATCAATCAGAGGACCACAAGCCCCATATCAGGATGCCTTTCATAATATGAATAGATATGAACAAGTTATCATTATACGCCTAAGAACAGGACACAATCGACTCCATAGTCACATGTATACAAATTCAAGATCGGCACATCAACTACTTGTACATGTGGACAGGCACCCCAGACTGCTGAACACATACTTCAAGACTGCACTGAATATAGTAGACTGAGGAAAATCCATTGGCCATAGATACAACACTACAGACACAACTATATGGGCCACTGCAAGAATTACAAAAGACAGTAAAATTCATACAGGAAACGACATTGCTGATATAGACAATACTTCGAGCGAACGAAAGATAGATAGAAAGTGGGGTTTTAGTTCTAAACTTTGTTCAGCTATTATACGTAGAGTAGTTTTTTGATCAGCACATGATCTGTTCTTCCTAAAACCTGCTTGTTCATCTCTCAAATGTTTCTCTATGGCCTCTTTTAGTCACTCCAGGATGATTCTGCTTAATATTTTTCCTGGCACTGATAGTAGCATAATTCCCCTATAATTTGTGCACTCCTGTTAACTTCCTTTCTTTGGTAGTTTGATCATATAACCTTCTTTCCAGTATTTAGGTATTTCTTCCCTGTCCCAAATTTTATCTATTAGATTATTAACATCTTGGTAGAGGTGTTAATAATCACCAAGCTTGTTCAATCTATACAATGAGCAAATCTTTAAAAACATCTCAGAGATACCAGGCCTAAACATTAATGGAAAGATAATCAATAACCTAAGATATGCTGATGATACTGTTCTACTAACAGAAAATCCTAAAGACCTACAACAGTTGCTTACTGTGATAAACATAACAAGCAAAAAATATGGACTAGAAATGAATATCAAAAAGACTAAAACTATGATCATAAATAAAGAAAATTCTCAAGACCTACAATTAAATGTCACAGTTGAGGGAATGCATCTGGAGACAGTCCAGAGCTACAACTACCTGGGACATACTATAACCAATGATGGAAAATATAAAATTGAAATAAACAAAAGAATAGGTATGGCAAAAAGTAATTTAATGCCATGAAAAATATACTAACAACAAAACAAATGTCAGCAGGGCTGAAACTAAGAATGGCAAAATGTTACTTCTTCTCAGTATTCCTGTATGGTGCAGAAACATGGACATTAGACAAGAAAACAGAACAGAAAATTGAAGCCTTTGAAATGTGGATTTATAGAAGAATAGGTAGAATTGAATGGAAAGAAAAGATAACAATCGATGAAGTTTTAAAACAACTGAAAATAAAAAGAGAACTACTAAATACAATTAAGACAAGACAAATGAAATTTTTGGGGCATGTTAAAAGACACAACAGCCTACTAAAAGTAATATTGGAAGGAAAAATACAAGGTAAAAGAGGCAGAGGCAGACCAAGACTAACATGGACGAGTAACATCAAAAGATGGTCAAGTCAATCTATGACAGCCTGCACCATCAAAGCAAGAAACAGAGTAGAATGGCGATCCATGGTAGCCAACCTTCGTTGCGGAGATGCCACGCGATGATGATGATGATGAGAGGTGTTAATATCTGCTTTGATGGCTTCCGAAGGAATTTCATCTGGTCCTGTGGCTTTACCATTTTTTAATAGCTTGATGACTTTCATTATTTCTTCTTTACTTGGTTTTCCACAGTTAACGTGTAACTCTTCTTCTGCTGGTAGTATATCTGGAGGATTATTTGAACCGGGTCTGTTCAAAAGTTCTTCAAAATGCTCTTTCCATCTCCCCATTTGTTCTCTTATATTACTAAGCTGATTTCCTTCCTTATCATTAATAAAGGCATTGATCTGTTTGTATTTTCCACTTAATTTCTTTGTACTGTTGTACAGTTCTTTCATATTCCCTTTATTTGCTGCTTCTTCTGCTCTTTAGCTAGTTCATCTAAATATTCCTTTATCCCTTTTAATGCATCTTCTCACTTCTTTGTTCACCTCTGTGTAAGCTTCCTGTGTCTTTATTACTTCTCGTTCTTTCTTTCTTTAATTTTATCCAGGATCTCTGCTGTCATCCATGCATTATTCTGGCGTTATCTTTCCCCCAGTGTTTCTTCGCATGTCTCTTTCCATATATCTTTTACCTGTTTCCAATGATCTTCTATATTTATTGTATTTTCTAGTTGTTGGAGGACTTGGTATTTGTTTGAAATTGTGACTGCGAATTTATCTTTAATTCCTTGTTCTTTAAGAAACCCTACATTGAAATACTTTCTACTCTTATTCGCTGTAGTATACCTTTTTAATGTAATTTTAAGTTTGGCTATCAGAAGATGATGGTGTTACAATAATGCTACTGACATTTTCTATGTATGGTTTATAATTTGAAAAGCGTTAATTCAGCATCTTATTATAATGCCACTGTTATTTTAACAAATTCATTGCTCTATTTATCTGTCCATGGTATTCTCAACATTCTTCTGTGAAACCACAATTCTGCAGCATCCAGTGATTTTCATGTCTGCTGTCCTATTGTCCGTGATTCTCATCCATATGTTTAGACTGGTTCTATACACCATTTGAAAATTATTTTTCTTGTTTCCATATTTGAACATATAAAATCGCCTAGAGATACGTTGATCGTAAGTTCAAGCGCTTGGCCTAAAAATGACAAGAAACCTGGCCCAAATGAAACCGTTGCAAAAACCGCTGTGCGCCCATGATCGCCCGACTCTAGCGTGACAAATGTTGGAGATAACGGCTGCAGTATTAATTACGGCCATTAATTGGCGCGATTTCCTTGTGATTAACTTCTCTCCACCTGTGACGGCCGTTGCGTAGTAACAAAGTTGTATACCTATATTCGGTTCTCTTCTCAAAAGCTTTTAAAGTTTACCACTGTTTACAAGTGAGACGTTTAACTCTACGGCTGTGCCAACATTTTGTTGTTTTACTTTCTGCTGTGTTTTCCCCGCTAATATTTAGTTTGTCTTGTCGTGTTATTCATCTATTAATATTAATGTGATACTGATCACATGACCACTAACGTATACTCTTAGTTATTGAAAAGTGTGGCCTTTAACTTCCCATTCTTTACTCTACTCAATGTGTGGAAGGAACTCTTTATTCGGCATTATACTGTTGTGTTGTATTATAGTTGTGCGGGAAAGTTAGTACACTGTACTTTCAACTTGAGCAGTGGACAATTTATATTATTTTACACCTCGAGAAATATGTGATGATGGAGATAATGTTTATATTATTTTATACCTCGAGAAATCTGTGACGATGGAGATAATGTTTATATTATTTATTGCTGTAAACTCTTAATCCATTTAAAGATTTAGTAATTTAATGTGAATACAAGCACACCCCCCCCCCCCCTTCCGGTGCTCTTCTCAGGCATACCGTGGATACCAATAGTTATACAATTTGTTAGGATTTTTATTTGTGATTTCTGTCTGCGGCAACCACCCTGGTCTCAGCAGCGAGGCCCGGCTTGAAACGTCAGTTACTCATCGACGGTAAAAAACATGAGTACCTCCGAAGTCGAAGTTATCTGCCTGCGAGGGACCCCTGTGAACACGGCTGCCAGGGAAAAATGGATTAACACGCAAAATTCAGTTCCTAGTCTCTGGGGACTTCGTCAGAGATGAAAGCTGGCAAACGTAACAACAACTATATATATATATATATATATTTCCAAAACAATTTACAGAATCGTGTCATCCATTGCTATAAAAATGGAAAATTGTAATATATGAGGCTCTGAAACTCGCGTAATTTCATTTTTTTTAAAATATACATTTTGTTTCTAAAATCGTGTTACATTATTATGTTAACGCTACATTTATCGAATGTAAATTTAACTAACAGTCAGTAAGTGAATCTATATTTCTTATTCCATAAAAAAATAAAAGAAATTCGCGATGTGTCAAGTCTATAATAATATATTATGTATGGGACATACGTTGAAACATTGACTTACTGTTGAATGTTTGCTATATAACAAAAAGTGTTTCTTAAAAATACGTTATGTGGTAAGAGTAGTTGTATGTTATTATGCTTTGTAATTCAGCATTAATTGTGTTCAATATGTAGAGAAGAAATTATAATGAGACACAATCTGAGACGACGGAATACAATTTTAAACGTTTAGTGATTGTTCAAGTTCTAGAAATATATTACCGTTTCTATATAAGTAAGGCCCCAATTTCTATATAAGTAAGGCCCCCATTTCTATATAAGTAAGACCGACATTCTATATAAGTAAGACCCCATTTATAAATAAGTAAGGCCCCCATTTCTATATAAGTAAGGCCCCATTTCTATATAAGTAAGGCCTCCATTTCTATATAAGTAAGACCTCATTTCTATATAAGTTAGGCCCCTATTTCTATATAAGTAAGATCTCTCATTTCTATATAAGTAAGGCCCCCTTTCCTATATAAGCAGGACCCCCATTCCTATATAAGTAAGGCCCCCATTTCTATATAAATAAGACCCCATTTCTATATAAGTAAGGCCCCATTCTTATATAAGCAGGACCCCTTTTCCTATAAAAGCAAGACCCCTTTTCCTGTATAAACAAGAACAAAACACATAACAATCTAGATAACACACTAGCCAACATTTCTTACCATTGTATTCTAAAGTGGACAATCTCGCAATTATTGTCCAAACAATAAAATAGCTTTTAAAAATAATCAACTGTAAACAGTGTCTCAAGTCAATCTATGTCAGCCTGCACCATCAAAGCAAGAAACAGAGTAGAATGGCGATCCGTGGTAGCCAACCTTCGTTGCGGAGAAGGCACACGATGATGATGATGATGAAACAGTGTCTCATATACGTTGCCAAAAGGATAAAATCTAGAACTAAAATTACAATTATAAAGCTGAATTTAGCAGCAGTGTATTATTTAATGTTCACGAGTTCGCGAATTTAGCTCACTTTTTTGTAGAACACTGAGCTCAACTCTCATGTCGCCTTACCCCCACTTTTGTCAATTCTTCATGACTTCAGGCCAGTGTTAGTTTATTAAAAAAAACACGTTCGTCCAGTACGAAAATGAATGATGTATTAGTCTGGATGCTGTGAGTAACATAAATATAGATTTGTAAACTACTTTACTGTAAAGACAAGTATCTATAATCACAGTATTGTCTCTTAATTTAAAATATCCACCCGGATATGAAACATTGAAAAATAATACAATGCATTTTAAACCTCTGGTGTTTAAAGTATGAATGAATTTAATTTATATTATAATTTTATCAAAATTGTTTACATTTTTAAAATAAAATTATATTTTGATTTTTTTAAATTGACTATATACTGTGTTATTGTTTCTTCCGTTTTTTTTTTAACTTTCCGCCACGAAGGAACTGAATAACCACTCGTGAGAAATTCTGAGTGCTTGTTTTTGATTTCCCGAATCACTATATAGTTAGCACGTCTCCATCTATATGGACCACTATTTGATTAGCGCGTTACATCGTACGGATCACTATTTCACATCACCTGTTTTCATCTTAAGGATTACTGTTTCGTGTTGAAAAGTTACCATCTTAATAAAATTGTGTGTGTTGTTTTTTCATCAACACGTGTTTATTTAATGGATGTTTCCATAGGACGGGTTTCTGTTCAAAACTGTTTTTATTTATTAAAATCAACTTAACGCTATTACTGAAGCAAACTGAACATATGAATAGTATACCGGTACCGTCATTTCAATTTGTGCCTCGTTATAATTTATTATCAGTATAATGAACACAATTTATGTGAAATCACAAAACATATATAAACACTACAACTCTTACTGCATAACATAATTGAATAACAACTTAATTATATAACAAACATTGAAGAACAAGCCATTGCTATCATTTATATTTGACATATAGTAATTATAGACTTGGCATATGACGATTTTCTCGTTTGTTTGTTTTAAAAAAAAAAATTTTATAGAATTCCGTTAACATTCATTTAGAAAGAGAGTACTGTATATATCCATAGGAATCCTGTGTGTATTTATGGCAGGATAAATATATACAATCTATAAACTGTTGTGAAATGTTTCTTTGTTTAATTTGGTGTAGATTATTGTCATTTAAGGGCTAAGTAAGTTGACAATATATTACAATAAGTCATCGGGCAAACGCAAGCAAGCATATTACAATAAACAAAGTTGACAATATATTACAATAAACAAAGTTGACAATATATTGCAATAAACAAAATTGACAATATATTATAATAAACAAAGTTTACAATATATTACAATAAACAAAGTTTACAATATATTACAATAAACAAAGTTTACAATATATTATTGAATTAACAGCCCGGCATGATAAAGACCAATAATTGTTATTACTAAGAACAGTAGTTATGTTTGATGTCAAATAATTATAAACGATTCAAGAGGTAAAAAGTTCATCACGACATGATTTACAATGAACATTTATCGTGCCCGTGATATCATGACAGTCTCACTACCAGAATGACCCATCTCTCAGTTGTGTATACCAGGTGAAATTCCAAATATGAAGGACATTCTACAGTTACGTCCCCTTTCCCTAGACTGTATAAGTCTACGGCACAATAGATTCTACTACAACACATCTTTGCAATTTCTGAACAAGATAACTAGCTACCCCTTTGTTAAGTCAAAGCTTGATCTAGACAATACTTGGATAAACAACAACTACGATTATCACAGCAGGCACGCTGAAGATGATAATACAAGAACGAGAAGCACCAGTCTCGTGCCTGGAAAATTCTACGATAAAATCGACTCAACAAATAAAAGTGTTTCATCGCAGATGCCAAACAACAATGACGCCCTTAATTTACGATGGCGGTCAGACAGTGATATCTATAGTCTGGGTAAACCAGAAACGTCTGGTTCATTTCTGTATTTGCTTCACCACCCAAGCATCCTGAACTTGTGTCGCCTCAGACATATGTTGGTGCTGTATGACAGCAGTGTGCTACCAGACTTCCTAGGTAGGGAGGGGTGTATTGTTTGAATTACATAGAGGATTATTTTTAGTAATGTTGTTGCTGAGAATTATAATTCAGGCAATGGATTACTTCACTTCTCTTTATCTTTTTCTTCTACCTTTTAGCTCCCAGTGGAGCATTGGCCTTCAACAAACACTTTCCAAGTCGTTTTATTTCTTGCCATTCTTTTATGATCATTACATGTCTTCCCCATCATCTTCATCTCTGCTTCTATCTGTCTTCTCTAAGAATTCCTTGGTCTTCCTCTTTTGTCTTTTCCCTGGGGATTCCAAAAAAGGGCCTGTTGTGTAATACTCTCAGTTGGCTTCCGTAGTGTGCGTCCTATCCAGCTCCATCGTCTTCGCTGTATCTCTTTATCCACTGGTATTTGACTGGAACATTTCCATAATTCTATGTTAGTGATTTTGTCCTGCCATTTCCATCCTTTTATTCTGCGAAAGCATCCATTAATGAAAGTCTGTATCTTCATGATTGTCAATGTTGTTGCTCTCCATGTTTCACAGCCATATAATAGGACTGACTTCACATTTGAGTTGAACATTTTTATTTTTGTATTTAACCTAATTTCTTTGGACTTCCATATGTTTCCCAGTGCAACAAAAGCTCCTCTTGCTTTTGATATCATTATTTTTGTATAATTTCTGTTCCTCCCTCTTTATCTATATTACTACTCAGATATATATAAGATTGTACGTCTAGTAGAGGTTAATATACATTTCTTGTCTTTATGGTTCATGAATTTTCAGTCTGGCTTACTATTCTGCACAAGAGGTAGTAATTATTTTGAAATAACAGTTTACCTTGATCTATTTTTTTGGTGTCTGTGTGTTTGTCTGAAGGTACGTTGAGTCTGGTCCATAGTTTGTGGTCTGTTTGTGTGTATGAGATGGGTAGTCTGTATGGTCTGTCTAATCTTTCTGGTACGTCTGCCTTGTGTGGCTGGTTTGTTTTGAATGAGATGCATGTCTGTGGATATACGATCTCTAATTTCTCTTTTCTTGTCCGGTGTGTTTCTGCCTGCTTGACTATTTGTCTATCTGTCTACTTGTATTATATGCTCGTGTTGTATGCTTGTCTGTCTAATTTACTTTCTGTTTGTATACCCGTATTTTTTGCTTGCACAGATTTCTACCTGCTTTGTGTGTCATCTTCCTTTCTTTATTATCCACCCATTGGTCTGATTTTCAGGCCTGCCTTACTGCCTATTGTCTTGTCTGTTGACCTACTTACTATCTCTCCCTAAAGTCTAGAAATTAATGTGTTAAACAACATCGGTATACGTTCAGTGAACTTATGTTACCTCGAACTATTTCATGCACGCATTATGTATATCACTACACTCACATCTTTACCGTCAGAACATCGAGGGCTTGAGCAACTTTTCGAGTGTTTGGCCAGCACCAAGAAGCACCAATGCGCATTCATGGGATGTATGCTCAAATTTGAATGCGTTCGCTGCATAAAAACATGCATTAATTCGCGCATAGGCGCCGAATTTGTGGTCAGGAGGAAGGGACATTATGCTCCTAAATTTGCCAAGGGTAAGATACGAATTGTAGTTTTTGTGTGTGTGCCTAATTTTTGGTCTCTTTTACTCCGAATATTATAACAATAGACAATAGCTACAATTACTTCGGATACTGTAGTATCTATCTGAAGATATGATCACAATTAATGTTATCAATAAACAATTTCTAACAAATAGCAAGCCATTTAAAAGCGCCGAAGAGAACACCGCGCTCAGTATTCGATGTTAGTAAAGTGACAGAAATTTACGACTGGTTATGGGTAGTAGATTCGATCAGAAGTTTTTGTGTGGACCAATCTCATCTTTTATGTGTTAAAACAGTGAACTTAACACATTGTGAACTTTCAGGCTCAAACGCAGGAGGAGTGGAGTCATGACCCAGGTAGATCCGCCCCGCCCCCAAATAACCTTTGAGTGTCAAGAAGCTGAAGGATCGAAACACTCGCTTGAGGATTCTTTTTTTCTAATGATCCGATTGCCTCCTCTCTATATACAGATTTCCCTGTCATTAAGTCTATTTTTTATTTTCGTAAAATTTCCAAATGTAATTTATTTGTGTTAATAAATAGTTTACAATTCGTAAAAAAAAAAGGGGGGGGGGAATTTGGTGGTTGTTTTTTTTTGTTTTTTATTTTGGAGGGGGAGGAAGCAGAAAGGTTTACAGACGTTATTAATCTATTTATTTCTTATTAGCGCAGACACTGCAGTATCCTGGGCGATATCGAAGTTTGAAGTCTCTGTATGTGTTTCACTGATACCGATATGAGATGTGAATATATGTGTTTCGCTGATACGGATATGAGATGTGAATATATGTGTTTCACTGATACCGATATGAGATGTGAATATATGTGTTTCACTGATACCTATATGAGATGTGAATATATGTGTTTCACTGATACCTATATGAGATGTGAATATATGTGTTTCACTGATACCTATATGAGATGTGAATATATGTGTTTCACTGATACCTATATGAGATGTGAATATATGTGTTTCACTGATACGGATATGAGATGTGAATATATGTGTTTCACTGATACCGATATGAGATGTGAATATATGTGTTTCACTGATACGGATATGAGATGTGAATATTTGTGTATCAACCGCTAAACTGTGGCAACACTCCATAATTTCCGTATTCTTTTGTGTACTTGAAATTCTATTTGGATATTTGTTGAATAGTTGCAGTCAATCAATCGCGTTACCGAACTTCATGAACTGCTTGGATTAGATGGATTATCGAGAAAGTGAATGGATGAATAATTGGTTGATTAATGGGTTGTTTAGTTAGATGTTTGATTGACTGATTATACAATTAGTTATATTTATTTTGTTTGTTTACCGACGTCAACTTTATCTTTATATCTCTAGCGAAGTCCCGGGGGACTGAATTTTGTAAGAATATCACTCTTTTTCCCAAAAAGTAATTTTAATGCCATGAAAAATATACTAACATTAAAACAAATAATACCAGAGCTAAAAAATTCTACCTATTCTTCTGTAAATCCACATTTCAAAGGCTTCAATGTTCTGTTCTGTTTTCTTGTCTAGTGTCCATGTTTCTGCGCCATACAGGAATATTGAGATGTAACATTTTACTATTCTTGAGTCTTTTACATAACAGATATATGTGATAGTTGAGCAATGTAAGAAAATATAACCAATCGATTCTATAAATATAACAAATGTTATGAAGAAAATTGCATGTAATGTTTCTACACAACAGTGATCTGTCTAGTGTTATGAGGAGTTGATCTGTAGAGATGTATGTTGTATGTTAAGGATGATCTGGTAACTAAACTCTATAGTGATTCAAGCACCATACTTGGAGAATGAAATTTTAAATCTATTTCGCTGTCAACTTTCAAAAGAGAATTATGGTTTTCAGAGCTCCATTCCGTTCTAATTTAGCCCTGCACATACAAAAATATTACTCTAATTCTCCTGCCAAGACGCTAGAGCTAGTTACTTAGCCCTGCAAAAATAAAATATGTATGTATATATATATATATATATATATATATATATTGCTTTAATACTTCTGCTAATTATCATAGGTTCATGTTTCAACGTTTCTTGGTCCTTAATTGTGTTGAATTTAGAAATAATTTTATTATTGATGAGAAAACCGACATATTATTTTATTGCTCGTATCAAGTTAGTCACCTTCTTCTTGTCTTCCTCATTTGCCTTTCAGCTTCGAGGGGAGATGTGATTTGAGGTCTTTTGCTCTCTTGTTGGCCTCTTCTGGTATGTTTCCAAGTGTTTCTAATATTCCATCAATCCATCTTTTTCATGGTCGACCCTTGAGTCTCGTGTTTTAGCAACGTTTATTGAAGGTTCGTTGTGTTTGATCTGTCTGTCTTATCCCGTGGCCATACAATTTTTTTTTATATTCATATCTAGTCCATATTTTTTGCTTGTTGTGTTTATTTCATTTAGTAATTGTTGTAGATCTTTAGGATATTCTGCTAGCAGTGCAGTATCATCAGCATATCTTAGGTTAAGATTATCGTTCCATTAATTTGAATGCCTGGCATCTCTGATGTTTTTAAATTTTTGCTCAGTGTATAGATTGAACAAGCTTGGTGATAGGATGCATCCCTGTCTTACTCTTTTTATATCAATGGGTGTAGAGTTCTCTTTGTTATATTTTATTATTGCTGTTTGCTCCCAGTATTTATTACATATTAGTCGTATGTCCATGTCATCTAGATGTATCTCTTTTAGGCATTCTATAAGTTGTTTGTGTCTATCAAAAGCTTTGGTGTAGTCTATGAAGCAGGCATATATTGTTTTGTTACTTCTGTGTACTTTTCGATTAATGTTCTTATGCAGAATATGCGTTTGTCCCACTATTTTTCCTAAATCCAAATTGCTGCTCATCTAAGTCAATATTAATTTTATTCTGAATCCTTCCTTGTATAACTTTTAGAAAAATATCAACTTTTGTATATCCACATCATGTGGTAATCGAGTTACTGTTTATTGCTATACATAGATGGTTACAATTTTAGCAAATGCAAAAAGAAAGCCATAAATATATCCTGCTTGCTAAAAAATAGAACTAATATTCGCTGTATTTGTAATATTTGCGATGATTGGTTCTTAACATTTTTGGTACATAAAATTAGCACAAAGCTTTGAATGTTTAGTTTGAATGCTTCATCTATTAATTCTGAGATTCGAAACATTACGTCATGCATGGTGATGAAGACTTGTCTCATCGCTTCATCTCTTTATCCCGCACTTTGAGGCATTACATCGACATAGGTCGTTGAAAGTGTTGTCTCAACGCTTCATCTCTTTATCCCACACTTTGAGGCATTACGTCGACGTAGGTCGTTGAAAGTGTTGTCTCAACGCTTCATCTCTTTATCCCACACTTTGAAGCATTACATAGACGTAGGTCGTTGAAAGTGTTGTCTCAACGTTTCATCTCTTTATCCCGCACTTTGAGGCATTACATCGACATAGGTCGTTGAAAGTGTTGTCTCAACGCTTCATCTCTTTATACCGCACTTTGAAGCATTACATCGACGTAGGTCGTTGAAAGTGTTGTCTCAACGCTTCATCTCTTTATCCCGCACTTTGAAGCATTACGTCGACGTAGGTCGTTGAAAGTGTTGTCTCAACGCTTCATCTCTTTATCCCACACTTTGAAGCATTACGTCGACGTAGGTCGTTGAAAGTGTTGTCTCAACGCTCCATCTCTTTATCCCACACTTTGAGGCATTACGTCGACGTAGGTCGTTGAAAGTGTTGTCTCAACGCTTCATCTCTTTATCCCACACTTTGAGGCATTACGTCGACGTAGGTCGTTGAAAGTGTTGTCTCAACGCTTCATCTCTTTATCCCACACTTTGAAGCATTACATCAACGTAGGTCGTTGAAAGTGTTGTCTCAACGCTTCATCTCTTTATCCCCCACTTTGAGGCATTACATCAACGTAGGTCGTTAAAAGTGTTGTCTCAACGCTTCATCTCTTTATCCCACACTTTGAAGCATTACGTCGACGTAGGTCGTTGAAAGCTTCGTCTGACCGCTTCATCTTGTAATCTTACAACTTGTGGCATTCATCATCATCGAGTGCCATCTCCGCAACGAAGGTTGGCTACCATGGTGCGCCATTCTGCTCTGTCTCTTGCTTTGATGGTGCAGGTTGTCATAGGCTGGTTTGTCCATCTTTTGATGTTACTCGCCCATGTTAGTCTTGGTCTGCCTCTGCTTCTTTTAGCTTGTATTTCCCCTCCAGGATTACTTTTAGTAGGCTGGTGTGTCTTTTAACATGGCCCAAAAATCGGATTTGTCTTGTGGCATTACGTCAGCTCAATTTGGGAATGGTTTTGTCTAAGTAAAAAAAAAAAAACACAAAGTAAACTACCCCTGTCACGCCAAGTGGCGTATAGGTAATATAGTGTTAGTGACCATAAATTTGATAGACCTTCGGTACATGATTTTTAGGGTAATGAGGTCAGTATTACGCCCGTGCCGCTTTACTTTCCCATAAAAATTCCGGTACCCATTAAAGGCTGGGTGAACCCGGAAACCGTCGGTTTGGATCGAACCCTACCTCTTGTCCTTTGTAGTCCAGTTCACTAACCAATTCCCAAATCGAGGCATTACGTCAAAACATGCCGTTCAAGGCTTTATTATACTGCTTTAGTATTTAATTACCTAATTCGAATCTTTACATTCTTATTTCTCTACTCTTGTCGCGTCAATTTTTGCGAGCGTTGGACCAATATATCCGAGATTGTTAGTTATTTTTTTATAATTGACGTACATTTTGTTTTTAAACTTTTTCTTAGTCATATCGCCTGTTTGTTGTTCTCCAGTTGAGAGTGTATATTACCTGACAGTCAGACACAATAACTGTGTTGATCGCGGCTGTCTAATAAAGTTAATGTGTACTTACTTCTAATGAACGAATTTATGTTCATTCTCACTCGTGTGGGCTTTGATTCGTCATATCGCTAGATGGCAGCAGAGGCGCGGCATTTTCTGCTTTCTAGTTTACAAATCCGTGTTTTGCACTGGTGGTTTTTGTAATTGATTAACAATTTAACTCAAGCAGCGGCCACGTTGACCCACTCTTTTCGACTTAACTACCAATGGCTCTTTAACGTGCGTAGAGTGCACGAGATCTCATTTTCTTCGCCATTATCCAAGAGAGCTTAAACATCTAATTGCGTTACGCAGAGACAGTAGGAGAATAAAGCCATGAAGGAATCAACGGACCGTGAAATACAAGCTCCGTTTTTGTCCGGATGATGACGTCTTATCTATGGACCACCCATTCCCACAAAGAACATATTCACTTAAAGATAATCGACAGCGGTTTTATTTAATTAATATTTATTTATTTATTTATTTTGCTCTGATAATATAATTTGGAACTGCAGTGTGTCGACAATATTCGTGTAGATGAGCGACAAATATAGGATAATGGTGTAACTATCTAATTAAATATGTAAAAGGTTGTCTGGTGGCTGTATAAGACGATGGCAGAAGAGGAGAAGAAAGCAGGAGAGAGGGAGGATACGAAAGAATAATCGAAGGAATAAAGGAGAGAGATTAAGAGCAAGGGAAAGTGTTAAAGAAAGAGAGGCGAGCAAAAATTGCACTGGAGACTTGATGGAGATAGAAAGATTGGGGAGGGGGGGGGCAAACAAGTCCGGGAGAAAGTGTAAAAAAGAAAGAAGCTGGTGTGTTAAAAGAAGGTACTGATTTGTTTGTGTGTGTCTTTTGAAAAAAAATCTGACTGAGCGAGTGGAAAGAAATCAGAGAGGGATACACAATTGGTACCACGAGATCCCTATCGTCGATGCGTTGGGTCAAACTACGTTGACATCACAGTCTGGTGTAGACCACAGCATATAACGCTCTTTTTAGAACGAGGATAGGAGGTCGACAGTACTCAAATAACAAGAAGGCTTAGAAATAAAAGAGCCGCGATAGCTCAGTGGTTAGTGAACTGGACTACAAAGACAAGAGGTAGGGTTCGATCTCAACCGACAGGGTCCGGGTTCACCCAGCCTTAAATAGGTACCGGATTTTTTTTTCTGGGAAAGTAAAATGGCACGGGCGTAATACCGACCACATTACCCCAAAAATCATGTGCTGAAGGTCTGTAAAAATTATAGTCACTAACACCATATTCCCTATACGCCACTTGACGTGACGGGGGGGTACTTTACTTTTTTTTTTTTATCAACACAGCTTCATGATTTTGATTCATTGAAATGATTGCTTATATTTTCTGTATATGCGGTGTGGGATGGTACAGACCATATAACCAGCAAATGTACAATCGTCAGCTCAAAGTTGTTTATTTCGTCTTTATTTTCTCATTTGTTTGTCAGTAGCATTGTGGGGTAAAGGGGTAAAAAGGGGGGGGGGGGGGGGTAAGAGATCGAAAGCAAGTTTGCGGTGTTTGTTTCTCTGCTGCTGACTGAGATCTGTGTATCTTGTTATAGACTAGACACAATTCGTTCAACATCACATTATGATTGTGTCAAGACTATATTGAACCGTATCGGTCATAAACAATTGCAGTGTAAACTATATTTGTGTGTTGGGCCGAAAGGCGCAAATGTAACAGTTATACTGCAAAACACAACACAACGCAGACACGTCCACTTAACGTCCTTTTAAGGGCGGATGACGAAGAGGAAGTCTACAGTCTACGAATACTCTAGAATACTTTAGTCATCGGGCGAACGTAAGCAAGCAACTATATTTGTGTTTGACCGTACTTGTAAAAACCATCTGGCCAAGGCTGCCCGTTGAGCTTAACTGTCAGCATATGAGAATTTAGATCATAATTGTGAAATATAAATTGTTGCGCTCTCTTTCTTCAAGATTGGAAACTTCTGTTACAGACAAAAGATCTATTAATGTCCCATGACAAAACATTAACAAACACTCTATTACGTACATGTCTTTGGCTTGGGCTAAACAATTTATTTATACTTTACATTTATGCTTACATTCACACAACAAGGAAATCTATCTTCTAATTTATGTATTTTCTAATTTATATATCGCCTCATTTTTCATCTTACAGCAATGGACACAAACAACGCCATGGTTAAGAAACAAGTGATAGAACTACTTTCAGCTTTGTGTATGTACTCGGCGGAAGGATACAGTCTGGCAATGGATGCACTGGACACATTTAAGGTACAGTTCAGTCACTGAAATTATGTACATTTTGTTTCATTTTACATCAGTATTAAAGTTTTACGTTAATCAGACCAATAGCGCTCCTTCATACAATTCCCTCCCATGAGACATAGTCGGTCTTGGAATTTTCCTCTTCTCCTCCTCGTTCTTCTTCTTTTTCTTCCTCTCTCATTTACCTTTCACCGTCGAGGGGAAATATATTTATTTGCTTTTCTGCCTTTGTTGTTATATTTCCTAGTATTTCTAATATCTCATTAAACCATCTTTCTCTCCTTGGCGATAAATAATCCGTTCAGCATTATTAACAATTATCTCTTGATTATTTATGAACACAATGGCCATTTACAAACTGAAGTTAAAATGACATTTAATCTATATATCTATCTTTCGTTCGCCTGAAGTATTGTCTATATCTACAATGTAGCTTCCCGTATAAATGTTACTGTCCTGTGTAATTCTTATAGTGGTCCATATAGTTTTGTCTGTAGTGTTGTATGACATTTAATTATACACGAGCTTCAAAGACTCAAAGTAATATTAATTGTTTTTGATATTGTGACGATCGCCATTCCCATATCTTGATTTTAAAAAAAAATAGTTGTTTTTTTTAGTCTTTGGAATTGGTGGTGAATATTCACAGAAAATTGTGGCTACTTTATTCTCAATCATTTGAGGTTGTTGTATCATAAGCTAATTGTTATGGTGGATAGGCGGCAGGAACCATTGAAGGCTATGTCTGAAAAGTGTTCCTTCTTGCAGTTTCCTCATATTCCAAGTCCGGCTTGTTGCAGGAGCTACTGAGTTAAGTGCTCTGTGCATACCGTGAGCTGTGTGTCTCATCCGTTTTGATCCTGCTTCGATATCCCGCTTGTTTACGATGAATGATGATATCGTATGACAGGGAATAGTTGGCTGTGTTCACTTTCTGCGCGGTTTCGCCTTATGTCTTTTGGCGTGTGCTGAGACTGCTACGATGGGGACTACAGTTACCTTCTTTGTTTGGGAGATGAGTTAGTAATTCGGATGATTCCACTGGCACGGGCGGTTGAGCAATTATGGATTTTAATTCGTTTGCTGTGATGCCGAGGCCTTCCATAATCAATAACCAATAAGCTAATTGTTAATTTCTTGGAATACGAATAACTGGAATACTGGACATCAAGGGACTGGGAGACAACCATTGGCCTGCCAGGGCAAAGGAAGTACCCACAGTGCATCAGGAGATCTAAGATGCGTCTATAAATTACCATTCAAACGTAGGATAGAGGAACAGCGTGCAACTAGCCCAATAACACGATTTAGCCACAGAACTCTGATTGCTTTGATTCCTCTATCTGATGTTATTATTGTGCCCAAGTATTTGACGCACTGCACTTATTTCAGCTTTGTCTTGTTTATTTTTATGCTGCATGATAGTGATGATTGTTTCTTCGATATTACCACTATTTCTGTTTTCTTACTATTCAGACCTCTTCATGTTGTTTTTAAAAAAAAAAACTATTATGTCTATCTTTTCTTGTAGTTCATCCACCGTCTCTTCCGACTGTGTCATCCGCATATCGCAAATTCTTATGTTTATTGTTGTGATTGTTGACTTCAATTCCTTTTTGTGTGTGTCTACTATTGATTTTATAATATCTTCACTGTCAAGTGATAACAAATGCAGAGACAAAAAGCAGTCTGACTCCTTTTGTGTGTGTGTCTACTATTGATTTTATAATATCTTCACTGTCAAGTGATAACAAATGCAGAGACAAAAAGCAGTCTGACTCCTTTTTTGTGTATCGAAATTGTCCTGTTTGGTTGCTAATTCTTATGGCTGCTGTTTGTTGCCAATACATGTTTATTTTATAATTCTCAGATTCTTGCCATCAATGTTTAATGTTTTATGACCTATTAATGCAAATAGGACTAAGGGGAGGAACACGGATGAGAGCGATTTAAGGATGTTGTTCATTCAATATTTGAGTGCCCCGTATCAAAGAAAGGTTAGCTACAATGGAGCGTCATTTTACTCCGCCTCTTGTCACGATGCATGTTGTCATAGGTTCACCGATTCAACTTGTGAGGCTATTGTTGAATCAGTCGAAAAAAAGCATCGTGCTGGCTTTAGGGAAATTCAGACGTAATTAATGGCCCCTGAATAATCAGGCCAACGTGATTAGTGACGCCGATTATAACAATGACATCAGCAGACACCATTGATTACACTTCAATCCTTTAAATGACGCCCACGATTCGAATAAGACAGAGTGTCCAACCAGACAGATTATCAACTTATATCAGCAGCTAATGCGTCTCACTGTATCGAGTTGCGTCTTCGTAAGCGGATTACAATTTCGTAATAGCGCATTCGGCCGCAGCCACTTCTATAGTTGGCTGTGATTCGGCCAATTGATCATGGCTTTTTAAAGGCGGAACAGAGAATTGAAGCCTTTGAAATGTGGATATATGGAAGAATAGGTAGAATTGGATGGAAGGAAAAGAAAACAAACGATGAAGTCTTAAAACAACTAAAAATGCAAAGAGAACTACTAAGCACAATTAAAACAAGACAAATGCGATTTTTGGGGCATGTTAAAAGACACAATAGCCTACTAAAAGTAATTCCGGGGGGGGGGGGGGAATACAAGGTAAAAGAGACAGACCAAGTCTAACATGAACGAGTAACATCAAAAGATCGCCATTATCATCAGCTTTACAGCAGCTTCGCATCTCTACGCATCTTGGTGCATCTTGATGCCTTTACCTCAGTCAACCTATGACAATCTGTACCATGAAAGCAAGAGACAGAGTGGAATGGCGCCATGGTAGCCAACCTTTGTTGCGGAGACGGCACTCGATGATGATGATTTACACGCGGCAGGCAGAAACTATTCCAGATCAGTTCATTTATAAAATGAAATTCTAGTTCTTAGATTTTCACCTTTTTGATGGCAGTTGCCGTCTAATATATATAACATGAACGATGTATCACCGCTCTTAGTTATGTCCCAGTGCATCCGATTTCTGCCAACATTTATTCGGGTTTGCGTTCCTTAATCTCTGATTGTCTGCAATCTTCCTACAAGGCAGACGTTGAGCGGGCCGTGCCTTGCCAAAAAGTAAACAAAACCTGCAGAACAACAACAACCATTCCAGGCTGTACTATATAAAATAGAACACGGTTAATGTTCCTTACTTTCTTTAGTGTGCAATTATAAACAATAACAAATAAGAAAACTCGGATCAAACAAAGAATTGAAGTTGATAAAACAATGGAAAGATGAAGAATCCAAATACCTGAACGGGGAACAAGCACACTAAATATGAGGATAAAAATAAAGTGCGGGGGTTCCAATTTCAAGCATTGGGGCTTTTAAGGAGAGGATTGTATTATTGCCCATAATATGTCAATAACTATAAGCACATTTAAACTTGATTAGCCAGTATCATGTCAGGCCGTCCTACTTAGAGAAAGTATTACCATCATCATGAGCCATACCGGTTGACGTTGGTGATCATGCCCTTCCACAAACTTCTATCTATCGTTCTCCATATCAATTCTGTTGTTGACTATTTGCCATGCCATGACACTAAGCTATCTGGTATTCTCTCTCTTTGACGTCTGCGATCTCTCTTTATTTGTATTTTGCCAGTTGTAACCAAGTATTCCAACTTTCCTCTTCTCATGATGTGCCCGAAAAATGTTGTTCCTTTCTTATGTTTTTAGGAGCTCCCTTTTTGTGTTGGCCTCTTTCAGAATTTCCTCATTGGTCCTTTTAGCTGTCCAGGAAGCGTTCAACATTATTCTGAGAAATCCCATCTCTGTGGCCTCTAATATTCTTTTCATTTGTTTGTTTACGGTCGTTGATTCGCTTCCATAGATCAGAATTGACTCTATATAGCACCGATGAATTCTCTTTCTTACTTATATTAACATAGACTTGTTGCATAAGACGTTTTTATTTTCTGAAATTCTATTTAGGTCTGAGCTATTCTGCTTTTTATTTCTGTTGTGTATCTTCCATCTGATATTATTGTGCCCCAGTATTTGAAAACTTGTACTTGTTTCAGATTTGTCCTGTTTATTTTATGCTGCATGATGGTAATGATTGTTTCTTCGAAATGACCATTGCTTCTGTTTTCTTACTATTCAGATCTTGACCTTTCTCGTTGCTTTCTTTTACTATTATGTCTTTCATTTCTTGTAGTTTATTCTCTGTATCTGCTGTGTCATCCGCATATCGGATGAGATAGTATCAGGTATATATTTTTCAGAGACTATGTGGATCTGAAACAAAAGTCCTCACGTTCGAGAAGTGAGAGCAAGCCTAACTCATCAATAGATGAACTCACTAACCACTGCACTTCCAAGAATAGTACACACTATCGTATTTATTCGGATTAATGGTGGCAATGGCGTCACTAGAGTAGTTGCAAAGCGCTGGTTGATGATAAAGTGAGCGTGGGTTCGATCCTACCTTAACGCTTTCCAGCCAAGCCAACTGATGCAAGAGATGGATACGTGGCACACATAGTTGATGTCAAAATGGTGGATAGCCGGCAGGAACCATTAAGGCTCAGTCTGAAAAGAGCTCATTGTTGCAGTTTTCTTATATTCCAAGTCCGGATTGCTGCTGGAGCTACTGAGTTTAGTGCTCTGTGCACGTCGTGAGCTGTTTTTCTTCCGGATAGTGTTTCGAAATCCCAAATGCTTACGATGAATGATATCGTATGACGAACGACAGTTCAGCTGCGTTCACTTTCGGTGCCGCTTGGCCTTATGTCTTTTGGCGTGTGCTGTAGCTTCTATGTTGGGGACTGCAGCTGCTTTTCTTTGTTTTGATCCTTCAATGAGATGAGTTTTAATTCGAATGATTTCACTACCAAGGGTGGTTGAACAATATGGATTTTAATTCGTTTGCAGTGATCCTGGGGCCTTTGACTAGCCATAACCATAACTTAGTTGGTGAAGGTAATGCTAGAGAAGAAGAGTTCTGTCATAAACTGACTGTAGAGTCTTACGGTGAAATGTAATAGCTTATCCCCAATCGGCATTGCATGTTACGGGACATTCTTACATTTACCATATCAATGACTTCGACAATGTGGAAAACTACAAAACGTAATCGAGGCACTCAAATGATAAAATGTCTCCTTGTTAAAAAAAAATTAATTAAATTGTATATATATATTTTTTTTGTTTAGTAAATAAAATAGTAAAAAAAAACTATTTAAAAAAGACTATAAACCCTGTGCATCAGTGGGCCTGACTTGTTCATTCTGTGACCGTGTGTGTTTGTCAAACATTGGTAGAATTCGCCAGGAGAGAAGCTGTTCGACAAAAGCAAAACCTAAAAAAAAATACACAAAAGCCTCCACTAGACCGTCTGACAAAACGAAAAGGGCCATATAATAAATAAAATAATCAGGATAATGTATGTGTTTTGACCAAAAAAAAAACTAATTCAGCAACACCAATAGATATAACAGCGTTAAATCAGAAAGATGTTAAAGAAACTTATACTGTACAAGTAAAGAACACATATCAGAAGCTGCTAGAAGAAGGGATCGACCAGTACAGAAGAGAAAATCCTGAGGAAAAAGTCACAACAAAATGGCAATGCATAAAAAACAGCATACAAGAATGATGATGATGATTTCACATCAAAGTGACATTTTGTTTATACTCTTGTAATTGTTGCATTCATAACGCATAAGACGTCCTGAGTTAAGTACATTGGCATCATTCTTAAATAAATGGTTATGGCTATGGAAGGCACCAGTATCACTGAAAACGAATTAAAATCCATATTTGCTCAACCACCCGTGCCAGTGGAATCATCCGAATTACTAACTCATCTCCCAAACAAAGAAAGGTAGCTGTAGTCCCCATCATAAAAGTCTCAGCACACGCCAAAAGACATAGGTAAAACCGCACAGAAAGTGAACACAGCCAACCCTTTCATGTCATACGATATCATCATTCATCGTAAACAATTGGAATATTGAAACATGATCAAAACGGATGAAACACACAGCTCACGGTGTGCGCAGAGAACTTAACTAAGTAGCTCCTGCAAAAGGCCGGACTTTGAATATGAGAAAACTGCATCAAGGATTTTTTTTATACATAGCCTTCAATGGTTCCTGCCGCCCAGCCACCATATTGACTGGAAGTTCACATCCTCCTGAAAATGATGATCGCCATATTTTTTTAAAATGTATAGCGCTTGATGATGTTAGGGCATCGTTTTTGACTCCAATTTCGAACATATAAAACACAGTTCGTCGTCAGATTATCCCCGTCGCACACCAAACAACAGACCAGACGATTAGCGTGTGGCCGGTCTATGGATATTCGATGAGCCATTATGATGACGTAAACTCAAAACACAACAATGGCTGCGCCCATAGATTCCCGATTCAAAAAGGAAAATTGTCGTGCGTACGACTCCGCTTCATCGGCGCACATTTGTTAAGTAGAACAAGCAGCCGGTCTTTTTTTTCGTGGAAGCAGTTTCAATTTGTGACATAACATTGCAAAAAAGTAAGATTTTCAAAGAAAGTAAATATTTAATTGAGCATGGTATTTAAGAAGTTAATGCTCGTAATAAAAACAAAAATATCAAAGATTGGTTAATGTGAGAGTTTCGGGCGGTGCAATATTCAATATTTAACCACAAAAGTTTTCCATTTTTAATATACATATTCTTTAAGAGGCCAACACAAAAATGGAACTCGTAAAAAACACATCAGAAACAAACAATCAGCATTTTTTGGTCACATCATGAAAAGAGGAAAGTTGGAATACTTGGTTACAACTGGCAAAATAAAAGGAAAGAGAGGTCGTGGACGACAAATAGAGAAAATACTGGATAGCTTGGTGTCATGGCATGGAAAACAGTCAACAACAGAACTGATACAATGCACTATAGATAGAAGATTGTGGAAGGACATGATCGCCTACGTTAACCGGTATGGCACATGATGATGATATTTCTTTAAACAACTTTTAATGTATAGTAGAAGAGGCGTGCATTTTTTTTTTTTATTCTTAGAAAGACAAAAATAAAGAAATCAACTTAAGTAGCAATGACAAACAACTGTGACCAGAACACATCATCAGTGTAACAGTAACAGACAGGCCTCCTGTAACAATTTCCAACAGTGGCGTAAATCAATACCAGACATCGTTCGCCAACTTCTTTCCCTGGCCAAGAGCCCATAAAATAGTCAGTAACTTGTGCCTCTTGTGGCATTTAGTAAAAAGAAGGAACGAACCAAAAAAAAAAAAAAAAAAAAAATTATAATAACATCCTGTCCTGCGCATTACAGGGCATGGGTTGTTAATGCCCACACTTTTTTTTTAAACCATTGGTGTATTTTTTTTAGTTGAGCCTCAGTCCCGAGCCTCGGTGGCTGAGTGGTTAGTGTCGAGTCTCGGTGTCTGAGTGGTTAGCGTGGAGACTTGGTGCATGAGTGGTTAGTGTCGAGCCTGGGTGGCTGAGTGGTTAGTGTCGAGCCTCGGTGCTAGAGTGGTTAGTGTCGAGACTTGATGTCTAAGTGGTAAGTATCGAGTCTCAGTGTCTGAGTGGTTAGCGTGGAGACTTGGTGCATGAGTGGTTAGTGTCGTGTCTTCGTGCCTGAGTGGTTAGTGTCGAGCCTCGGTAGCTGAGTGGTTATTGTCGAGCCTCGGTGCCAGAGTGGTTAGTGTCGAGACTTGGTGCATGAGTAGTTAGTGTCGTGTCTCGGTGCCTGAGTGTTTAGTGTGGAGACTTGGTGCATGAGTGGTTAGTGTCGTGTCTCGGCGCCTGAGTGTTTAGTGTGGAGAATTGGTGCATGAGTGGTTAGTGTCGTGTCTCGGCGCCTGAGTGTTTAGTGTGGAGACTTGGTGCATGAGTGGTTAGTGTCGTGTCTCGGCGCCTGAGTGTTTAGTGTGGAGACTTGGTGCATGAGTAGTTAGTGTCGTGTCTCGGTGCCTGAGTGTTTAGTGTGGAGACTTGGTGCATGAGTAGTTAGTGTCGTGTCTTTGTGCCTAAGTGGTTAGTGTGGAGATTTGGTGTCTGAGTGGTTAGTGTGGAGACTTGGTGTCTGAGTGTTTAGTGTGGAGACTCGGTTCCGTGAGAGAAACCAAGTCTCCACACTAACCAGTGTGGAGACTTTGTTTCTGAGTGGTTAGTGTCGAGTCTCGGTGCCTGGGTGTAATCTCGCGTGATAAGACGCCGATTCAAGTCTCGTACTTTACCTTTCTTTATTTCGTTACCTTTATGAACAAGTCAAGCCCATTGATCCACATGGTTTTCCATCCTTTTTCATAAGTCTTTTTTCTTCCGTCATTTTACATTTTATTTTTAATGACAATTAATGAATGTAAAATATGAGACTCTGTAATACTTTTAGTGTACTCTGTGATTGGTGAATTATGTCAAATCCATTCTTCTTGAATGTTCCATTCCGATTATGAAACAATTGAAAGTTCTAAATACATATAGTAATTATTAATATAAAATGGACACAATCATTTATTAATGTTACCTGAAATCATCATCATCAAGTATCATGTCTGCTGACGTAGGCGATCATGCCTCTCCACAACTTTCAAGACAGTTATTTATCATTTCTGTTGTTGACCTTCTGCCAAGCCATTTTCTTCATCTGTCTGGTATCTTTTCTCTTTGCTTCCCTCTATCACTTAGTCCCTCAGCTTCCCCAGTTGTCACAATATATTCCAGCTGTTCGCTTCTCATTACATAGCCAAAAAATGATGATTGTTTCTTCCTAACATTGGAAATTAACATTCGTTTTTGCTTTGGCCTCTTTTAGAACGTTTTCATCACTTTTCTTAGCAGCCCATGGTCATCATCATCATCGAGTGCCGTCTCCGCAACGAAGGTTAGCTACCATGGAGCGCCATTCTGTTCTGTCTCTTACTTTGATGGTGCAGGTTATCATAGGCTGATTTGTCCATCTTTTGATGTTACTTGTCCATGTTAGTCTTTCTCTGCCTCTGCCTCTGTTACCTTGTATTTTCCTCTCCAGAATTACTTTTAGTAGGCTGTTGCGTCTTTTAACATGGCCCAAAAATCACATTTGTCTTGTTTGAATTGTGTTTAGTAGTTCTCTTTTCATTTTTAGTTGTTTTAAGACTTCGTCGTTTGTTTTCTTTTCCTTCCATCCAATGCCCATGGTATTCCCTGAAATAATAAAACGTCAAAATTACTCATGTTTAAAAAACTTTTCTTTGAATGCACGACATCATCATCATCATCATCATCATCATCATCATCATCATTGAGTGCCGTCTCCGCATCGAAGGTTGGCTACCATGAAGCGCCATTCCACTCTGTCTCTTGCTTTGATGGTACAGATTGTCTGTCATAGGTTGACTTGTACATCTTTTGATGCTACTCGTCCATGTTAGCCTTGGATAGCCTCTGCCTCTTTTACCTTGTATTTTCTCTTTCAATATTACTTTTATTAGGCTGTTGTGTATTTTAACATGCCCCCAAAATCGCATTTGTCATGTTCTAATTGTGTTTAGTAGTTCTCTTTTCATTTTAGTTGTTTTTAATACTTGATCGTTTGTTTTCTTTTCTTTCCATCCAGTTCTACCTATTCTTCTATAAATCCACTTTTCAAAGGCTTCAATTTTCTGTTCTGTTTTCTTGTCTAATATCCTTGTTTCTGCACTATACAGGAATATTGAGAAGATGTAACATTTTGCTATTCTTAGTTTTAGCCCTAGTGTTATTTGTTTTGATGTTAGTATATTTCTCATGGCATTAAAATTACTTTTTGCCAAACCTATTCTTTTGTTTATTTCAGTTATACATTTTCCACCACTGGTTATAATATGTCCCAGGTAGTTATAGTTTTGAACTGTCTCCAGATGTATTCCTTGAACTTTGATATTTATTTGTAGGTCTTGATAATATTCTTTGTTTATGATCATAGTTTTAGACTTTTTAATATTCGTATCTAGTCCATATTTTTTGCTTGTCATGTTTATTACATTATACATTAAGTAATCGTTGTAGATCTTTAGGATTTTCTGCTAGTAGTACAGTATCATCAGCATATCATAGGTTATTGATTATCTTTTCATTAATGTTTAGGCCTGGCATCTCTGAGATGTTTTTAAATACTTGCAGCATATTCTAGAGTATGTAACATAACCTGGTTATAATTGTTCCGAACATCTCTCAGAGTATGAAACAGATGAGATACCGCTTCTCCTTGATCATCAACGAGCTAAAGACCTGCGAGCTGCCACCATACAAGACAACCTTGATGGCTTTCATCAACTGCATCTTGTGCGCATGCGAGGATTTACATGACCGCAACAGAATCAGGAACGAGTTCATTGGTTAGTTTCTATGTCAATATCCCACCTATACGTGTCCTGTGTATTGCGTCTCTATTGCACTTTACGTTAATTAAATATGAAAAAAATGAAGGGACGCGGGTCGCTAAGACGCCCAAAAGCACCTGCTTGAAAGTGATCAACAACTCATAGCTGACTGCTTGCTTTAGGTGCAAAGAACTAGAAATAATCAATCCCACCCTTCCCCCATTTCCCCGTTGTGGTCCTTGGAAATAGAATAACCAACATGGCTAAGTGAGTAAGAATATGCGAGCGAAGGTAACACTCTACTCAATAATACCATGCAAAAGTTAGATGTGTTGGATCGACAGTATATTTGGCTTATGTTACTGCTTGCTATAAATAGAACACAAACTCATCTAAACTCGTTCTACGTCGTTGTAATGACAAGCAACGAAGAGGCGTAAGTCGTTAGACAAACGCAGAAACGGATCTGTCTGCCCATGGAATCAAATTAAATGTAGTTGGGGCATACCTATATCCGCTCCACCACCAGTCTCTGCATTTCTCTCAATGTGTTCTTTTATTGTCCCTTTCAAATGTTGATTGTAGACACATCAACGCAGGTACGGAGGAGAGTTTTACAAGAAAATAATATAAAATAGAGCCTTCAATCCAAGCATGAACTGGTGAATCGGACAGAGTTATCTCAATTGATATTGTTATTATTTAATATCGACATCAAATTCATCATCATTAAGTACTGTGCCTGCTGGCGTAGGTGATTATGCCTCTCCACAACTTTCGATCTTGACAGTTATTTATCATTTTTGTTGTTGACCCTTGTCAAGTCATTCTCTTAAGCCGTCTTGTATCTTTTCTCTTTGCTTCCCTCTTTCTCTTCGTCCCTCAATTTTCCCAGTTGTTACAATATATTCCAGTTGTTCTCTTCTCATTACATGGCCAAAAAATGATGATTGTTTCTTCATAATATTGAAAATTAGCTCTCTTTTTGCTTTGGCCTCTTTCAGAACGTTTTCATTACTCTTCTTAGCTGTCCATGGTATTCTCAACATTCTTCTGTAAAACCACATTTCTACAGCTTCCAGTGATTACCTTGTCTGTTGTCCTATTGTCCATGATTCACATCCATATGTTAAGACTGGCTCTACATAACATTTAAGTACTCTTTTTCTTGTTTCTGTTGTAAAAAATGAATACACAGTATCTTCCTCATTTTTGGAAAGCTGCTTTTCTCTCAGCCATTCTACATCCCACCTCTGATGTACATCTACATCAAATTAAAATCGTGTAAAATGTCTTCTTAATTAAAAGTTGTCAAAGACTAATTCATTTTAAAGGGACACAAAAAAATATGTTACTGGAGCGTGATGTTATTCGAGTGGAAGGATTGTTCTAGAGGTTAAATGTTTTCAATTTCTTATACACTTGATCACATCTGTGAACACATTATATTTTGTAGTTATTCTGTGGAACTTTGAACTATGTGGTAAAATGTACAAAGGGAGGTAAACAATAAGTTATGTACGAGCATTGTGTATTAATATAGGAGTGTCATGAATTGTATATAAAAACTGATTTATTAAGCACTTAATTGAATAAAAAAAATTAGTAATAAATGAAATAAAGGATTGATTAAGATAGGTCAGATTATAATATCCACAATTAATTAAATGATTTATCATCAGTTATCGATTGATAAAATAAATAATTTTTGATTAATCGATTGATTGGCATTTTGAAAATATGATTTTTTTTTTTTAAATTAAAATTTCCTTTGACTGATTGATTGATTAGACATACAGACAATATTGCACACATTTTTCATTCCCACTATGCCATAGGCACGCCATCATCCAAGTGGTTTGAGCACTCGATTGTGATGAAACGAAAGTAGTTTATTAGTCAACCGCAGAAAGAAAAAGTGGGTTAGTTGACATCTGAGAACATTTGTTTCAACACAGTATTTTGTTTAAATGTCTTAACGTATTTCTTTTCTTCTCTGTTTTTATCTTGAACAGGGCTTAATTTGCTGGATATGATTCCATCCTTGCGTAATGATAATGACAAAGAGCTGGACATTCAGTGTGATGTTTTTGATGACTTCAAACATGATGATGATGAGGAGCTGGCTGCTGAATACTCAGAGAGTGTGGATATCAGCAACCACAGAGAGTTATTTGATGTTATATTTAGCAAGGTGCTGTACTCTTAAATATTTTCCACAAAATCTGTAATTTTTGTGGCTAAATTAAAAGCTTATAAAAATCTTTTCCTTTTTTTTTGAAAAGAAAAAACCTATTTGTTTATATTAACTTCTTAGAAAAAGTGTTAAACTAATTGCTTTTGTCATGTTTACTTTAAAATTACTTCAGCAATGTCTTAAGATCAGTTTAATTACAGTTGGTTAACTTCTAGAAAGTATAAAACAAATTCTTTCCAAATAAGATTTTATTTACTTTTTTCCTAATTTCTTTTTGCAAAAGAGTTCTTTTAAATAAAAAATATAACTGAGGCGAGCAGGCCTCTGTTGTTTTTATGGTAATTGGGACTCTATAGTGTTTTATTTGTAATGACCAGGACTCTATATTGTTGTATTTATGATAATTGAGACTCTGTAGTGTTTTATTTGTAATGACCAGGACTCTGTATTGTTGTATTTATGATAATTGGGACTCTATAGTGTTTAATTTGTAATGACCAGGACTCTATATTGTTGTATTTATGATAATTGGGACTCTGTAGTGTTTTATTTTTAATCACTGGAACTCAGTCTTGCAAGATCTTACAGATGAATGTCTTAAAGTGAAATGGATATAATAAAATCTTAACAATCTATTAATTAAACAACCACCATCAGGAAACATGTCATTTACAGAACGTTGTAGTCACCACAACACATCTGAAATAATCTCCATCTCCAGCCAGGTCACCCACTTCATCTGTTGTCATATTCAAGGTTTCTTTGATGAGGTTAATGGATTATAATAATGAATTTCTTTTAATTCAATTTTATCTTGATGTTTCCAGGTATACAACACACCTCTATCTGACAAGTTTCTGACAATTCTTCAGACCTTGCTACAAATTGATCCAGACACTAAAATAAGGTTTGTAAATCACTTCACTTTTAGCAAAATAATATTGATCTTAATACTGAAGTAAAAAAAAAAACAATTTAAAAGAGGTGGGGGTTGTCATAACATAAAAAGTAAAGTAAAGTACCCCTGTCACGCCAAGTGGCGTATAGGGAATATGGCGTTTGTGACCATAATTTTTACAGACCTTTGGCACATGATTTTGGGGTAATGTGGTCAGTATTACGTCCGTGTCGCTTCACTTTCCCAGAAAAAATATGGTACCCATTTAAGGGTGGGTGAACCGGAAGCCGTCAGTCAGGATCGAACCCAACCTCTTGTCCTTTGTAGTCCAGTTCACTAACAACTGAGGTATCATGGCTCCCTTGTTACATAACATATTTGTGCTAAATTAGTGTATAGAGTTGTATTTGCTTTCGAATGCTAATGTCCATTTTTATCTGCAATTAGAGTTATAATCTCTATAGCTCTGAAGTACCCGCTATAAGTTATGTCATAGCTTTCCATTTTGACATTGCTATATTTATGATCAAGACTGTTGAACCACAAACATATTGTATAATGTACTACTTAAGTTTTAGTAAAACATTACTTGTTTACTTGACTGGGCTACCGACGTTTAGACAACCCATGTTCGATTCCCGCTGGAAGCAGTGTGAGTTGTACTCGTGGTTGGAAAAAAACACCCCGTGGTCGACCCAGCCACTAGCAGAAATGGGTACTAGAGTAGTACTCTTGGAAGGTGAGGAATGCTGCCTCACATTGCGAGTTTTGATGCTTGAAGCGACACTATCTAGAAGTCTCCGAACATTTCTGGATAGGCAGCCTAGAACATATGGGTAAAAACTTGCGTGCTAAGATGCAGATTCAAGTTCGTACTTTACCTTTTACTTTTTTTTTTTGTTTGGAGCTTCTACTGTTGTTTTAAAGCCAGTTTTGAAAATGCTTTCCACAAAATTATTTTTAAAATGAAATACTTCACTATCACAATTTTATATGGGAACAAACTGGTAGTTTTTCCCTTTTTTGATTTAAATAAATTCAGCTAATAAAAAATTAACTGAAATGTTCTTATTTAAAAATATTAAAAGTGTCACTGAACTCTTAGATTCATAATTTTGATAATTTTCTGTTTCATTTACTATAATAAACATTTATAAATACTTTGTTTTTCAATATAAATTATTCACGCACTGAATTATCCTATATTGAGTTTTTTATTCAGTACATCTCTCCTTCAACATGCATTGCTTACTGACCATTTCCTACATTTTGGTTTTCTTTGGTCTTCCTGCAAGGCATCAGTTGTTTGTGATGAGAGTTGTCTTTTCTAGAAAAAGAAAAAAAAATCTTTCCAGATTGAGTTACTCCTGTCAAAGTTTGTATTAAGATCTTCTTTTTGTAGAATGTTCTCTAAATCTGCCATACACCTCCTGCATGAGTTTTTACTGAATCTTTGTTTCAAGCTTTTAAACATTCATCATCATCATCAAGTACCATGCCTGCTGGCGTAGGTGATCATGTCTCTCCACAACTTTTGATCATGGCAATTATTGATCATTTTTGTTGTTGACCTTCTGCCAAGCCATTCTCTTAAACTGTCTGGTGGGGTGATTCACGATTACACAAAGAAATTGCGACTGTGGTTTTCTGTTTCCTTCCGTCAGTTCATTTACAGTTGGCTCCACCAGCCTTTGACTAAAAAGTCTTACCCACAAGGCAGTGGGGTTGTTTTACTTCAGGGTACCCTACCATAGCCTTTTACTCTCCCAAGCATATTTTCAAGGCAGCAGGCAGCCTCAGGTTGTACTGTCTACTGCATACAGTAGCAGGTAAAATTACCTGATCTGACAAAATCTTTTTACATTACCAGGATGTTTTAAACAAGCTGTTAACATGGGCTTTAAATGTGAAACAAAATGCGCAACTAAACCTTCTAATATGTTTCAAATCTATATCATCATCAAGTACTGGGCCTGCTGGCGTAGATGATCATGTCTCTCTACAACTTTCGATCTCGACAGCTATTTATCATTTCTGTTTTTGACCTTCTGCCAAACCATTCTCTTAATCTGTCTGTTATTTTTTTCTCTTTGCTTTCCTCTATCTCTTCGTCCCTCAATTTTTCCAGTTGTTAAAATACAATCCAGTTGTTCTCTTCTCATTACATGGCCAAAAAAATGATCTTCCTTATATTGGAAATTAGCTCTCTTTTTGCTTTGACCTCTCTCAGAACACCTTCATTACTCTTCTTAGCTGTCCATGGTACTCTCAACATTCTTCTGTAAAACCACACTTCTACAGCATCCAGTGATTTTCTTATCTATTGTCCATGATTCGCATCCATATGTTAAGACTGGCTCTATGTAATATTTAAGAACTTTTTTTCTTGTTTCTATTGTCAAAAATGGATTGCATAGTATCTTCCTCATTTTTTGGAAAGCTGCTTTTGCCTGTGCCATTTAATATCAGATTAGGAAATCTAAATAAGATATTTTAAAGATACCCTCTAATTTATTTTCTCATGTGGCTTTTAGATCTCTTTTTTTAAATCCCATGGTCATTGTTGACTTTATATTATCCTTTTAGATTTTAAAATATTATTATTGTTTTTTTAATTTCAGTGATATCCAATGGGATTTAATGGAACATGCAGCACAAACTGCAGTCATACTAGATGACGAAAAGGCAAACAAACTTAACAACTCATTCACATTAGATAAACTTTTGCTAGACAAGCTAAAAGTGTCTACAGATAACATCCACGGAAGAACATTATCTGTGAAAGATTCTGGTGTTCAAACAGAAATTAATATGTCTTCCATAAAAGGGTTTTCATTGAATAATGTTCAAGAGGATGGTTCTCTGAATGCAGTTATTTCTCCTTCATCGGAGAGAAAAGCTTTTCAGTAATGGAGACATTGATGAAAATGTGAATAAGGTTGTTTCTACGGCTCTCAGATCATCTGCTAATATACTGCCAGTTGCTTCATCACTAAGTGATGGCGATGGTACTGTTAACTCTACCAATGGTGCTTTCAATTCATTGCCTTCCTCAAACTCTACTGTGATAAATAATGGTGCTTCGTCTTCTGTGTCCCCACCCCCTCCACCTCCTCCACCACCACTGCCTGGAATGGGAGGACCTCCTCCTCCTCCACCACCTCCACCAGGAATGGGAGGACCTCCTCCACCACCACCTCCACCAGGAATGGGAGGACCGCCTCCACCACCACCACCTCCACCAGGAATGGGAGGACCGCCTCCACCACCACCACCACCACCTCCACCAGGAATGGGAGGATGGCCTCCACCACCACCACCACCTCCACCAGGAATGGGAGGACCTCCTCCACCACCTCCACCAGGAATGGGAGGACCTCCACCACCACCACCTCCGCCAGGAATGGGAGGCCCACCTCCACCACCACCAGGAATGGGAGGCCCACCTCCACCACTGATGTTCGGCTCTGCTCCAGCACAACAGTGGGGTGGCAAAAACTCATCCCTGCACCCAATCACTACACCACAACCCAAACATAAAATGAAGACATTTAACTGGTCCAAGATACCAGCCCAGTCTCTAAGCAGTAAGTATTCATCTGTTAACCATGTTGTTGTTTTTATGGATCCAGAAGCCTGTGAGCTGACGCCCTTTGGCCCAATGCCATGTAATGATATCTGCAGGTATTTATGAGTTCCCTTGTTGTTTCGTACAAGGTGTGTATTTATCAGGTTTTTGAGGAAGTAGAGTAACCATAAGTTGAGCACTTTTGTCATTGATGAGTTTTTATCAATAGGTTTATTAAAGTGCCACAGTCACACTTATCTGGAGTACAAATCTAGCCAGAACTGACAGCTTTATATATATTATGGTATATGTTTTTCTTTTGTTACCTCTAATTGTCTGTTTTCTATTTGATTGTTTATCTGTTCCATATAAATCTATTGATTTGGAATCTTCACCTATGCAGTCAAGTAGGATATGCACTGAGTGTTCTTGTCAATGGAATTTACGAATGCATTTTGAAAAATCCTGTGAGAACTGGTGTGGAGCAGATAGAGCGGAATTCCTGACTACACTGAAACTGGTTCCATGGATAGGATAGGATAGGATAGGATAGAATAAGTATTCTTGTGACAAGTAATAATTGTAATTATCTGAATTTTCCCTTTTCAAAATTTACCCCTTAAAGTTTTAACAACTAAATACAAAAGGAGCTGCAGTAATTCAGTGGTAGGTGAAATGGACTATAAATAACAAGAGATTGAATTCAATCCTCATTGAAAGCTTCCAGGTTCACTCAGCCTTAATTTGATACAGGATTTTTCTTGGAAAGAAAGAGGGCACTGGTGTAAAACAAACCACATTACCAACAAAAAATAAAAAAACGCTCTTCCTCATATGTCCCTTTGTTTCAACACTTGTTATCATAATTTTACTGCCTAATGTGAGCTGATCAGACCATAAACTTGGTTTTAATTTTTATCATTAACGTGTCAGTTTTCTTTTCTTAGTTAGTCCTATTGTGATAGTTTATGTGTGAGACTATACAGAAATTTCAACACTATATGTTTGGTCATTTGAAAACCGTACAAGAATCTTTAAGAAGGCTGCAGTGGCTGTATATCAGTCAGCAAGATTCTTTAAGAAGGCTGCAGTGGCTCTATATCAGTCAGCAAGATTCTTTAAGAAGGCTGCAGCGACTCTATATCAGTCAGCAAGAGTCTTTAACAAGGCTGCAGTAGCTGTATATCAGTCAGCAAGATTCTTTAAGAAGGCTGCAGTGGCTGTATATCAGTAAGCAAGAGTCTTTAAGATAGCTGCAGTGGCTGTATATCAGTCAGCAAGATTCTTTAAGAAGGCTGCAGTGGCTGTATATCAGTCAGCAAGAGTCTTTAAAAAGGCTGCAGTGGCTGTATATCAGTCAGCAAGAGTCTTTAAGAAGGCTGCAGTGGCTGTATATCAGTCAGCAAGATTCTTTAAGAAGGCTGCAGTGGCTGTATATCAGTCAGCAAGATTCTTTAAGAAGGCTGCAGTGGCTGTATATCAGTCAGCAAGAATCTTTAGGAAGGCTGCAGTGGCCGTATATCAGTCAGAAAGAATCTTTTTTTTAAGAAGGCTGTAGCGGCTGTATATTAGTAAGTAAGCATCTTTAAGAAAGCTACAGTGGCTATGTATTAGTCAGTAGAATCTTTAAGAAGGCTACAGTGGCTGTATATCAGTCAGCAAGATTCTTTAAGAAGGCTGCAGTGGCTGTATATCAGTCAGCAAGAATCTTTAGGAAGGCTGCAGTGGCCGTATATCAGTCAGAAAGAATCTTTTTTTAAGAAGGCTGTAGCGGCTGTATATTAGTAAGTAAGCATCTTTAAGAAAGCTACAGTGGCTATGTATCAGTCAGTAAGAATCTTTAAGAAGGCTACAGTGGTTGTATGTCAGTCGGTAAGAATGTTTATCAGTTGGTAAGAATCTTTAAGAAGGCTACAATGGTCGTATATCAGCCAGTAAGAATCTTTAAGAAGGTATCAGTGGCTGTATATCAGTCAGTAAGAATCTTTAAGAAGGCTACAGTGGTTGTATATCAGTTGGTAAGAATCTTTAAGAAGGTATCAGTCGGTAAGAATCTTTAAGAAGGTATCAGTGGCTGTATATCAGTCAGTAGGATTCTTTAAGAAGGTATCAGTGGCTGTATATCAGTCGGTAAGAATCTTTAAGAAGGTATCAGTGGTTGTATATCAGTCAGTAAGAATCTTTAAGAAGGTATCAGCGGCTGTATATCAGTCGGTAAGAATCTTTAAGAAGGTATCAGCGGCTGTATATCAGTCGGTAAGAATCTTTAAGAAGATATGAGTTGCTGTATATCAGTCAGTAGGAATCTTTAAGAAAGCTACAGTGGTTGTATATCAGTCAGTAAGAATCTTTAAGAAGGTTACAGTGGTTGTATATCAGTTAGTAAGAATCTTTAAGAAGGTATCAGTGGCTGTATATCAGTTAGTAGGATTCTTTAAGAAAGGGAGTAGTGTCTTATTTTAAATATTGATTCTTTTCTTTCAGAGGAGGATAACGTATGGACAGAAGTTCTTGAGATGGAAGATCCTGTGACTGTCAAATATGATAAAATAGAGCAACTATTTTGCCAGAAGACAGAAGAAACAGTTAAGAAAGAGGAACCACTCAAAGTCAAGCCAAATGCAGAGGTATATAATTAATAATGAAAAATAAAAATAGAAGATGACATTAAGATCGAGATTACTATTAAGAAACAAATAAATATATTGTGAGTAATTAGTCTAGGAAATAGATAAATTGATTGAAGCCATTTAGATATGATTTAAAAGTACATATGTCAAGCCTAATTAATGCATTTTCCTCTCTCGCTGAAGACAGCAAAGGGCGGTAGTCATAGTTCTTCATGAGTGACGATTTGCTGCTAGTTCTTGTAGATCCTTGTTTCTTAAAACCATGGTTGAGCCTTTCCTTGTAATTGTTCTACTTGGCAATTCTTTTGGTCTACCTTGTTTTCTTTAACCAGATGCTTTCCACAGGAATGTCTGATGAAGAAGTCTTTCTTCATTCATTCTCAGTACATGACCAATTTATTTCCAATGCTTCTTTTTATAAATCTGGACTTCTAGTTTTAATTCATCTCTTTTCTGTTTATTTTAAATCTATTTTTTCCAGCTTTCAAGCATAATATTATAGATTAATTCGCAAAGTAAAATTTTGTTACAAGAATTCTTAAGAAGTTTGCATTTTAAGTCATCTGCGTGTTTGAACGTTCTGTAATTTTATTTATTTTAAGAATGTGTAAAGTTCTACTGGCAGCTCAAACTATTGATACTAAAAAGACTAAAGAGTTTGTTATGGGATAGGTGAACCTTACAAAAAAATATGTAGTAGCTATAAATAAATGTTGAATTAACACTACTAAACAAGTTCTTATAGTATACAATGTTATGTGTAGTCATATAAACATGCTAGGCAAGACAGTTTAAGAATGTGGTTTGGTAGGAAGTCCGCAACAGAACTGACAAAAAAAAAAACAACTGTAGAAAGTTGCGGAGTGCTATAACCACCTTCAACAGTAGGCAGGACACTTGATGATGCTGACTGTAAGGGAGAAAAACTGATTAAATTACCTATTCATCATCATCAAGTACCGGGCCAGCTGGCGTAGGTGATCATGTCTCTTCACAACTTTTGATCGCGACAGTTATTTATCATTTCTGTTGTTGACCTTCTGCCAAGCCATTCTCTTAAGCTGTCTTCTATCGTTTCTCTTTGCTTCCCTCTATCTCTTCGTCCCTGATTTGTCCAGTTGTTACAATATATTCCAGTTGTTCTCTTCTTATTACATGGCCAAAAAATGATGATTGTTTCTTCCTAATATTGGAAATTAGCTCTCTTTTTACTTTGACCTCTTTCAGAACATTTTCATTACTCTTCTTAGCTGTCCATGCTAAATTTACCTATTAGATTGGCAGAATATTAAAAATGTATGAAGTTTCTAATTATTTTGTTTTATTTTTGTGTGTGTAGGTCAACCTCCTCGACATGAAGCGCAGCATGAACTCCAACATCTTTTTGAAGCAATTCAAAGGGTCACATGAGGACATTATACAGATGATCAAAGATGGTGACACTACAAAGATTGGAGCTGAGAGATTGAGAGGGTTGCACAAAATTTTGCCAGACAAAGACGAGGTCAGGATGGAATACTTTTTCTAATATTTGTTAAATCATAGAGGGCCTTGGTGGTGGAGTTGTCAGTGTGCTCACTTCTTGATCAGAAGGGTCTATCTATCTTTCGTTCGCCTGAAGTATTGTCTATATCTGCAATGTTGTTTCCTGTATAAATTTTACTGTCTTTTGTAATTCTTGCAGTGGCCCATATAGTTTTGTCTGTAGTGTTGTATCTATGGGCCAATGGATTTTCCTCAGTTTACTATATTCAGTGCAGTCTTGAAGTATGTGTTCAGCAGTCTGGGGTGCCTGTCCACATGTACAAGTAGTTGATGTGCCGATCTTGAATTTTGTATACATGTGACTATGGAGTCGATTGTGTCCTGTTCTTAGGCGTATAATGATAACTTGTTCATATCTATTCATATTATGAAAGGCATCTTGATTGGGGGCTTGTGGTCAGAAGGGTCTGAGTTTGATCCCAGAAGAGGTTGATATATTTTTGGACTGACAAGGGTCTGAGTTTGATCCCAGAAGAGGTTGATATATTTTTGGACTGACAAGGTCTGAGTTTGATCCAGAAGAGGTTGATATATTTTTGAACTGACAAGGGTCTGAGTTTGATCCCAGAAGAGGTTGATATATTTTTGGACTGACAAGGGTCTGAGTTTGATCCCAGAAGAGGTTGATATATTTTTGGACTGACAAGGGTCTGAGTTTGATCCCAGAAGAGGTTGATATATTTTTGAACTGACAAGGGTCTGAGTTTGATCCCAGAAGAGGTTGATATATTTTTGGACTGACAAGGGTCTGAGTTTGATCCCAGAAGAGGTTGATATATTTTGGACTGACAAGGGTCTGAGTTTGATCCCAGAAGAGGTTGATATATTTTTGGACTGACAAGGGTCTGAGTTTGATCCCAGAAGAGGTTGATATATTTTTGGACTGACAAGGGTATGAGTTGATCCAGAAGAGGTTGATATATTTTTGGACTGACAAGGGTCTGGGGTTCATAGCCTTTAAAAATTGGTATCAGATTTTTCTGGGAAGTAAAGGTGGCCTGGCATGTTATGGTTATTGTTATTCGAAGGCCCCGGTATCACTGTAAATAAATGGAAATCCATAATAATATATGCTCAACTGTCCGTGCCAGTGGAATCATCCGAATGAACATCTCATGGAATATCCAAACAAAGGAAGGCAGTTGCAATCCCCATCATAGAAAACACAGCACACGTCAAAAGGTGTAAAGAATATTATAGCACCAACAGTGAACACATCTGAACTGTCCATCATCATTCATCATAAGCAATCTGAATTTAGAAACACCTTTAGGATGAATCACACAGCTCAGGGTATGCACAGAGCACTACTCAGTAGCTCCAGCAGCAACTGGCATAATGCTGACTACATAACTGAAAAATGTGCTGTGATCATAGAAAAATGTGGTTCCTAACACCATATTTCCCATGCGCCTAGCAAGCCATGAGTGAGAGAACCTTTACATTGGAAGACAATTTTTTTATGCCTTTAGAGAGATGTTTTCATCTTTTAGATCTTGATTCTCCATCTTTTCCAAGTTTCTCTGATAAACAATAGTCATTTCCCTAAGACTGCTGTAAGTTAAAGGTTAGCTTAGTCTGTGATGCAACCTGACTTTCCTGAGCATGGTCGGAAGATGTATCTGGCCAATTCATTATAAATTGTCAATATTCTTTATTTTTATATTTTTAGCTACTTATTGACTATAACCATTCTTTTTAAATGAAACACCTTTTCCCTCTTCAAACACACAATTTTGAGCCATCAAAAATGCTACAAGAACACCTGATCCAAGAACAATCCACAAAAATAATGAATCGATGGAACATTGGAAACATTAAGAAATAAAATAGCATAAGAGACCTACAAAGAGTAAAGGACTGCAAATAGTATCTCTCCTCGATGATGAAAGGCAAATTATGAAAGAAAGAAAAGGAAGAAGATGATGATTGGGTCACAGAAGTAACTCATTTACATTTGGTAGCCATTTTGGGTCCCTTTCAGTGGATGATAGATAGATTATGAATGCCTATAGAGTAATTTGCTTAGACTTTCATGGCATTTGTTTTTTCAATATTGAGGTTTGCCTCAAGGGAAACATAAGGACTTGACAAGTAAAAAAATATTCATGTTTCTCTGTGATTTCTTTTTCATTGGAGAGTGACACAATTATTTATTAGGAAATTGATTTATCTGGATTGTGTTCAGGGTTAACCCAGTCTCTGAAAATGGGTACCAGATTTTTGTGTGTGGGGCAAAATAGAGCAGTTTGTTATGATATCAATAGTCTTTGCAGTGGTAAGATCTGTTGATATCTCTCTCTCTCTCTTTCAGCGATCAAGGCTCAATCAGAGTAGGATTCCAGACTCTCTCATGAAATCAGCTGTCTGTTTAAGCGAATCGATTGCCCCATATAGTTTTTATATTCAGCTGTTTCTTGAAGCCTTTCCGGTCAGCGGTAGTTTCTATCATAATTAGAGTCTGTTAGATCCAGTCTGATTGATTACTTGTTAAAACATTGCACTGTGTTCTGCGCCAGTGGCCCAGTGCGTCCGATTTCAGCCAGCATTTTATTCAGGTTTGCTTTCCTTAGCCTTTGATTGTCCCCAATCTTCCTGCAAGGCAGCAGATTGTCTTTTCTGTAGGGGGATTCTGCCCTTAGATAGTCGGCCCTCCCAGGCTTACGAGCACCATTTGCTCAAGCTTGATGTAGTAATTAGTTAATCAGAGCTTTCGCAAAGGTCAAAGAAGGTGTTGATCTCCTCCTGCGTTAGTGGACACATGGTTGTTAACTAATTTAGTTCATTTAAGGTTACAACTTGTCTGGTAAAACAATCTGTTAGACTAGTCTGGTGAAACAATTGGTTACAAATTGTCTGAAACAATCGGTTACAAATTGTCTGGTGAAACAATCGATTACAACTTGTCCGGTGAAACATTGTGCTAGTAAAAGCTAAACTATAACGGCCGCCGTTGAGAATGAACGAAATTCTGCAAATTTAGATCTTGGCCATTGGGCTTTGTTCAAACGTAAACAAGCGTCCATCTTGGATATTCACCTTTTAAAAAGTCATCTGTTGATATAGAAGGCCTAGTAGCGCAGTATGTCTTGAATAGGTCAGCTATAGCCTCTCTGGCAAAACCCAACACATAAGGAAAACAGTTGCAACTGGAATATCAATTTCCAGGATCAAATGTTTGTGTCAACCTTTTAACATTTAGTCATGATCTCATCAGTTTTGTGCTCACCACTTGTATCCCTCTGTCCATAATCAGTGTTTCCATTAAAATTATAAATATTTTCAAATGAGTCTCAAACTTTTCATGTCTTCTACAGATTGAGATGATCAAAAACTATGATGGTGACAAGAGCAAGTTGGGAAATGCTGAAAAGTTTTACCTTCTTCTTTCGGGATTACCAGGGTATCAAGTTCGAGTTAGTAACATTCCTTTTTTTTTTGTAGCTGTGTTTTAGGCTGTAGATTTTGTTTATTTTTTGGAAATTGCAAAATATAAATAAACAATTACAATACTATTTAATATCATCATCATGTACCATACTGGTTGGCGTAGGCGATCATGTCTTTCCACAATCTTCTATCTACAGTGCAACGTATCAGTTCTGTTGTTGACTGCTTTCCATGCCATGACACCAAGCTATCCAGTATCTTCTCTCTTGTCATCTGAGATCTCTCTTTCCTTTTATTTTGCCAGTTGTAACCAGGTGTTCCAACTTTCCTCTTCTCATGATGTGCCTGAAAAATGTTGATTGTTTCTTTCTGATGCTTTTTAGGAGCTGTCTTTTTGCGTTAGCCTCTTTGAGAACTTCCTCATTGGTCTTTTTAGCTGTCCAGGGAACTTTCAACATTCGTCTGAGAAATCCCATCTCTGTGGTCTCTTTTTCAATCGTCTTTTCATTTCTATTTAATATACATTCAGTAATTCATAAAAAGCTATACTTTTTCAAATTATCAAATTTATTGAGAGTTCAGTCAGCGATTATTGAATGCTTTACTTTTTATGTTTGAAATTATTTAACCCACAAAAAATATTGCTATAATTGATGTTATAAATCAGATTAAATTTTGTGTTTTATATTATACATTTTTTTAATTATAAAAAAAAAAAATAATTAATGTACTTCAAATCATTTGATGAAGTTATGTCTAAAAAATTGAGAAAATTCTGATTTATGAACTGGTGAGTTCAGTGTTCAAGAAACATTTGAAAAGATCATGTGCTCATTTCTGAAAAGTTATCCATTAAGATATGCCCAATAAAAATAAGAATATAAATTATTGTATAGTAAAAAAAAAGTAAAGTACCCCCGTCACGCCACGTGGCTTAGAGGGAATATGGTGTTTGTGACTATAAATTTTACAGACCCTCAGCACATGATTTTTGGGGTAATGTGATCGGTATTACACCTGTGCCGCTTTACTTTCCCAGAAAAAAAATCTGGTACCCATTAAAGGCTGGGTGAACCGGAAGCCGCAGAATGGGATCGAATGCTACCTCTTGTCCTTTGTAGTCCAGTTCACTAACCACTGAGCTATCGCGGCTTCCAAATATAGTATATATATATATTTTTTATTGTGCAAGGAACATCTATTTTTTCTTCTTGAAATTAAAACTATCTTTAAATTCAGTTTAAGTAATAAATAATAATATAAAACAAATAACTACTTTCAAGGTTATATTTCACTTTGAAATTGCGTTAGCATTTGCATTTCTGCTACTTTTTTGTAAATAAAAATAAAACAAAATAGAACTGTATTAACTGCGAAAGTTTGTAATGTTAAATATATAAATATTTTCATGTTCTCAGATAGAAGGAATGCTGCTGAAAGATGATTTCCAAGTTGCCATTGACTCTTTAAAGCCAAATGTGGATGTTCTGATCACAGCTTGTCACAAATTATTGGACAATGGATCTTTGAAGGGATTTTTGAGATACGTACTGCACGCTGGAAACTTCATCAATGCTGTATGTAGGAGGTGTAATTAGTTTTTGTGTAATGAGAAAAGACCGATAATGTTTTTGTTTTTTTTGTGTTCGCCAGGTTTCACTTCTGGCTAATTCCCTAGAGATTAGGAACTCAATTTAGAGGGTTAATCTGTTTTTTTCTTGGCAGACATTTGCACATCCCTCCCTGCACAGGCAGATAAACTCAGTTTTTGGAGGAACTCATATTTTTTCGTCGATGAGTAATTGTTTCAAGCCGGACCTTGCTACTGAGACCATGAATGGTTGCCACAGAGAGAGATCACAAATAAAAATCCCAACTGGTGCAGCCAGGATTTGAACTCACAACCTCTATCTCGAGACTGGCATCTTTCCTTGAGATCAGTCTCCCAAATGATAATAAAAATATTGGCATAGACAAGACAGAAGTCATAACTTTAACAAGAAAAGAACAGCACCATTGTGAACAAAAAATGAAAGCAAATGATAGACTTCATTTACTTAGGAAATGTTATTTCATGTGATAGAAAAATTGTATCAAATATCCTATTTTTCCATAAAACATAATGTAATATATATATAATTAATGTTTCCATGTGTTGGTAGTTCATCCTTGTTTTCTCTTTCTCTGCAAGTTCCAGGTAAATAAAATGGCTTGCCTGGTAATACTTGTATTTGGCTTTCAAAGTGTATGCCCAATTCATCTCCAACACATTTAGCAATATACATGAAAATGAAGTGATGAAATTATAGAAAGTTTGCTTTTGAATAAAGAACACAAGAGTTTGAAATGCATTGTCAGGTCAACCCAGTTAAAAATAGATCAATACCTAGCATTTGTTCATGAAGAAAAGGCATCATGGGACAGAGCTGTACTCCTTAAAAATTTTGCCCAAGAAATATACAAGCCATACACTTTCAACAGCTGTTATGCTGTTCTATGTCTTATCTCTTATTTTTTCTGGTAGCACAAAAAGATTTCAGGATAGATAGATTGCTTTCATTTTAACACAAATCATGAACATGATTTATATTTCATAATTAATCATGATGACACAAGTTTGAACAGGTAACTTGACAATTGCTATTGATGAGGTAACTTGACAATTACTATTTATAAAGTAACTTGACAACTGCTATTTTATCTTTTCTTTTAGGGTGGATATGCTGGCAATGCTCTTGGCTTCAAGATCTCCTCCCTTAACAAGCTCATGGACACCAGAGCCAACAAACCTAGAGTCACTCTTTTGCACTACTTGGTGGAGGAGGCAGAAAAAGAACAGGGCTTGATTCTGAGTTTTGCTGAAGAATTGTCACAAACATTGACTGACGCCGGCAGGTAAGCAGTTCAGAAGATCAGAGTTGAAGTATAATTTGTTCTGTACTTCATTTATCATTTCTTGCTATTGCATTCTTGTTTTCCATAGATCAACCTCATTTAGAGCAGACCAATCGGTGCTCAGTCCTTCTCTACAGATGGTACAAAATATACACATTGATAGTTACAGTAGCTTGCTGCTTATATGTACGGGAAAAAAAAAAAAAAAAAAAAAAGAAAAATGGTATGGTTAAAGCTTACATCATAAGTGGATGACACAAATTAGAACAATGTTTTGGCTCAGTAGGCCATCAGTAGGATCGAACATACAACACACATATATTAGATATGTATTTAAACCAAAAAATAAGAAATACAAATTTTTTTTTAATAATTTTGAACTAGAACTAAAAATGTTTCCATTTATTATGTAAAACTACATGAGTTATTACAAACTGCCCAAGTTTCATTTTTGCTGATTCCTTGGCTTAAGAAAATTGATATTGTAGCTCTTCATCTCATAGAATAGGAATAGAATTTAATTTAGATAAAAGCCTATGTTTTTAAACATCAGTTACTCATCGACAGAAAAAACATGAGCACCTCCAAAGTCGGAGTTCTCTGCCTGTGCGGCAAGGGACCACTGTGCACATGGCTGCCAGAGAAATATGGATTAATGTGCAAAATTCAGTTCCTAGTCTCTAGGGACTTCGTCAGAGTTGAAAGCTGGCGAATGCAAAAACAACAACAACAACACAACAATCTCATAGAAAACACTTTCACCTGAGATTGTGCAATGACATTTTCAGACAAATCAACAATGGGAATATAGAATTTTTAGATATTTTGAATTGTTTCAATTTGAGTTTTTTTTTCCCCAATATCTTTTTCTGCGTCAGAATGATTTAACAAATTTGATTTATAATATTATTAGTTTTACTTAAAGAAAACGTTGCATCAAAGAGATTTGAAATCACTCTTAGTATATATAGTTTTTTTTGTTACATTCCAAGAAAGAAGAGCTCATCTAAATTATTGACTAATGAAAACAGATTATGAAGGTTTAACTGTTATTGAGTTATTTGCGGGTCATCATCATTGCACTCCGAACATGTCTATAGGTACTCAGATCCCCTTCTCAGCAATTCCCGCAGTGTCCAGCAACTGACGACTCCAGTTCTATGTTGGTTGATAAGTCTTCTTACACGGGCACTAAGTTTCTCATTTCTGGCTGTGCCCACCTTAACTCCCATTTCCATCATCTGAAGAAGTGACATGGATCTGTGTTTGTTGAAGTCCTGTGCTCTTCCCACTTCTCGGAGGGCATTGATGATGTCTGCCCGATCCATTGGTTGCCCATCCTCAAAGACAGTGCAGCTAGCCAACCTGTCCACTCTTTCATTTCCTCATACTCTCGCATGTCCAGGGACAAAGACAAAGGCGACCTTACGTATTTTGGATTTCTGCAACGACTCTACCCATTGCATGTGTACAGAGCCCACCTCCACTTTTTTTGTCGTGCTCATTGAATCACTCAGTATACATGCGTGGGTGTAGTCTTGTGACTCTAACCATTTGAATGCCTTGGTCACTGCCATCACCTCCATTGTCATGCTACTCATGGTCATGATGTATGCACCACTGTCTTCGTAGACTATTCTGCCTGCTAAGCGTGCTGTAAATGCCCATGCACTTCTTTGGTGTCGTCTTGCAGATCCGTCTGTATAGATAACTGCATCTTTCTCATCGGTGTTATCGCAGATGAGACCGTTGACCTCAGCATTAACCACGACCGCTTAACTGTATATTTGTTTACCACAAATATTGTTCTAGATTCAGTTAACATTTAAAAAAATTAATTTATGAACAGGCTGACAGTAGATAACATAACATCAGAGACCAAACAGCTGGAAGGATATGTGAAACAACTGAAAACACAGGTGTCCAAAAGTGAGAAAGAAATTCAGGAATATTTTGCTGGATTCATCAAGGTAGACCATATTTAGATAAAAGCCTATGTTTTTATTTGTTCTATATGATGTGTCTTGTTTTCCATTTATAAAACACTTGCAGGATTTAATTGTTTTGTTAATAGAGTTTCATCCCTTTTTATTTAAACATAACACTTTTCTTGAAGTGACTTGACTCAGATTAGACTAAACATATTTTCAAACAGATATAGCTATAAATAGAACTATCATTCAAGCTTTGATATGCAAAAGAAGTAGTTACATAAAGCTGTAGAATGAGTTGAAGACAATGTATGGTGACAGGTTTGCATAGGAAAACAATACAGACTATTGACCTTTCAGCCTACATGCGACCTTTCTCAGAAAATAGTGGCAACAAATCATACACTGTGTTGAAGTCATTGCAAGCATACCAGTTTTACTGCAGCACTGCAATTATTTTCCTGTTCCCTACTTAAAGCCATTATTTCAGTGGAACATCCCAACTGTTCTTCTATCTATTGTCCTTTCGAGCCGAAGACGGCACATAGGGCAGAACTACAATCTCGAAAAAACAGAAACCTTGCATGCCAAAATGGCTCATATTGCAGAGATCACTGCACCTAAAATATATGGTTCTGTTTCCATAACAATGCTTTTTACATTGACAGCTTGTCAAGCCAATGATCAACCTCCTTAGTTGCCTCTTACGACATGCCTGGAAGGTCACAGTGTCACTTTTCTTTTCTTCCCACATAATGAGGCCCGGTAACATAACTGTTCTTAATTTGGTAAAAATCTAATTACAAAAAACATTTTCTTTGAATGAGGAATGATACTGACAATCAGCTTGTCTCGTTTCAAAATCATATTTTGTGATTAGTTACCTATTATTTTTAGATATCGGAATGAAAGAAGTCATATCAATCTTAATTCACTGAATCTGATCCAGTACAACATCATCATCATCAAGAACCGGGCCTGCTGGTGTAGCTGATCATGTCTCTCCACATCTTTTGATCTCGGCAGCTATTTATCATTTCTGTTGTTGACCTTCTGCCAAGCCATTCTCTTAAGCTGTCTGTTGATTTTACTCTTTGCTTTCCTCTATCTCTTCGTCCCTCAATTTTTCCAGTTGTTACAATATATTCCAGTTGTTCTCTTCTCATTGCATGGCCAAAAAATGATGATTGTTTCTTCCTAATATTGAAAATTAGCTCTCTTTTTGCTTTGACCTCTCTCAGAACATCTTCATTACTCTTCTTAGCTGTCCATGGTACTCTCAACATTCTTCAGTAAAACCACATTTCTACAGACTCCAGTGATTTTCTTGTCTGTTCTCCTATTGTCCATGATTCGCATCCATATGTTAAGACTGGCTCTACGTAACATTTAAGAACTCTTTTTCTTGTTTCTATTGTCAAAAATCCAATACAGTGATCCAGTACAGGAGATCAAGAAAGCAACCCAATTTATTTTCAAACACTTAAAAAATGTTAACTAAACATTTGCTGTTTTTTCTTTCATCACATAAACATAATAAGATCCAGACTCTTTTCTAACAATGACATTCTGGCCTATTACAGTATTAGGGTAGAGAACTGGAGCACTGGTTATCTTGAAAAATGACATTGGCCTCTGGACAAGAAAGTCATGAATTCAAGTTTCACCACAGGCAGTTAAAATATTTCTCTTTTAATTCTGGGAATATTTCTCTTTGAATTCTGTGAATATTTTTCTTTGAATTCTGGGAATATTTCTCTTTGAATTCTGGGAATATTTTTCTTTGAATTCTGGGAATATTTCTCTTTGAATTCTGGGAATATTTCTCTTTGAAGTCTGGGAATATTTCTCTTTGAATTCATAGTTTCTTTGTTACTTTATCCTCCCCGTGTATGGGCAGGAGATCAGACATCTAGCACTCTTGATTGTGGTGAAAAACAGGAATCCCCTGTGTGCAAACTGTGCATGTTAAAGAACCCGTGGCAGTTAAAAGTTTAAAATAGTAGATCAAAATGCCTGCTGCCTGAGGAAAATTTGTAGGCAGCTAAAAATCTATTCATGCTTTATGTGGATATATTGGGCTGAAAGGTAAATATTTATGACTTTCCCATAAACTAGTGACATAACGTATTAAAATCCACTTAATAGGTAAATATGGGCAGAAGGTGAAGATTTATGACTTTCCTGTAAACTAGTGACATAACATATTCACATCCACTTGATGGTAAATGTGGGCTGAAAGGTGAAGATTTATGACTTTCCTGTAAACTAGTGACATAACATATTCACATCCACTTGATGGTAAATGTGGGCAGAAGGTGAAGATTTATGACTTTCCTGTAAACTAGTGACATAACGTATTAACATCCGCTTAATGGGTAAATATGGCCAGAAGGTGAAGATTTATGACTTTCCTGTAAACTAGTGACATAACGTATTAAAATCCACTTAATAGGTAAATATGGGCAGAAGGTGAAGATTTATGACTTTCCTGTAAACTAGTGACATAACATATTCACATCCACTTGATGGTAAATGTGGGCTGAAAGGTGAAGATTTATGACTTTCCTGTAAACTAGTGACATAACATATTCACATCCACTTGATGGTAAATGTGGGCAGAAGGTGAAGATTTATGACTTTCCTGTAAACTAGTGACATAACGTATTAACATCCGCTTAATGGGTAAATATGGCCAGAAGGTGAAGATTTATGACTTTCCTGTAAACTAGTGACATAACATATTCATATCCACTTGATGGTAAATGTGGGCTGAAAGATGAAGATTTATGACTTTCCTGTAAACTAGGAAAGTGACTATCTTTGTATTGTTTGGTATAATCCTCAAGCACGTTACTTCATACTTTGTCATCTTACGAACTATGAAAAATTTATTTAAAGATATTTGACCTAGTTTTATTGAATGTAACAATTACAGAATGCAGAGAGTGAGATTAACATAGTACAAGGCAAGTTATCAGAAATTAAAGAACTGTCCACCAAAATGGCGGTTCACTTTTGTGAGCCTGAGAAGTCATTCAAGCTGGAGGAGTGTCTCAACACTTTTAACACCTTCTGTCAGAAAGTCAAGCAGTGTCAAAAGGTAAGCAGTTTTATATTCATGAACCATTCTTTCTCATTTTCTTCTAATGTTGGAGTGTATAGTTTTGATATTTTACAAAATGAGATGGGGACGTTAGTAAAGCAAATCCTCATTATCATAATCATCATCGAGTGCCTTCTCCGCAACAAAGGTTGGCTACCATGGAGCGCCATTCTGCTCTGTCTCTTGCTTTGATAGTGCAGGTTGTCATAGGCTGATTTGTCCATCTTTTGATGTTACTCGTCCATGTTAATCTTGGTCTGCCTGTGTCTCTTTTACCTTGTATTTTCCCCTCCAGGATTACTTTTAATAGGCTGTTGTGTCTTTTAACATGCCCCAAAAATCGCATTTCTCTTGTTTGAATTGTGCTCTTTTAATTTTTAGTTGTTTTAGGACTTCATCATTTGTTTTCTTTTCCTTCCATCCAATTCTACCTATTCTTCTATATATCCACATTTCAAAGGTAATTATCTATCTATCTATTGTCCTTTCGAGCCGAAGACGGCACATAGGGCAGAACCACAATCTCAAAAACAGAAACCTTGCGTGCTAAAATGGCACATATTGCAGAGATCACTGCTCTAAATATGGCGCTGTTTCCATAACAATACTTTTTACAATGACAGCTTGTCTAAGGTAATTAGTAAAGCAAATAAAGTTTGATTAAAGATTAAAATTTGATGACAAGTTGGTTATTTAAATAAACAAAAACGAGTCTTTAAAAGAGCTAACAAGTTTGTTTCATCACTGCCAACTATATCTCAGGTCAGTGGACTGAAGGGGTTTAGAAAACACCCAAAGTGTATGACGTCTTCGGCTATGTGAGCTATAGATGACTGACATTTTACCTACAACTGCTCTGCTCGCAATACTGAAAACATAAGTATTTGGTGATCCCTTTCAACCCACAATACCTGAGATATAGTTGTTCATGGTTTAATCCTGAGATGAAATACATGTAGGCCTATGTTTTTAAAGATTTGGCAAGTCTGTAGATACTACACCACCAAAATGAAATGTGTTCAACACATCAGAACAAACAGCCTAAGATATGAAATCATCATCATCGTGTGCCATAACGGTTGGCGCAGGCGGTCATGTCCTTCCGCAATCTTCTATCCACATGTGTGCATCGTATTTTTTATGTTGTTGACTGTTCTCCATGCCATGACACCAAGCTATCTAATATCTTCTCTCTTTGTCGTCCATGATCTCTCTTTCCCTATATTTTTGCCAGTTGTAACCAAATAGTCTTAACTTTCCTCTTCTCATGATGTGCTCAAAAAATTGTGTTTCTTTCTGATGTTTTTTTAGGAACTCCCTTTTTGTGTTGACCTCTTTGAGAATGTCCTCATTGAATTTTTTAGTTGTCCAGGGAACTTTCAACATTCTTCTGAGAAATCCCATCTCTGTGGCCTCTAATCATCTTTTCATTTGCCCATGATTCACTTCTATAGGTCAGTATTGGCTCTATATAGTACCAATGAACTCTATTTCTCACTTCTATTGACATAGACTTGTTACATAATATGTTTTTCATTTTCTGAAATGCTATTTTGGCCTGAGCTATTCTACTTTTTATTTCTGTGGTGCATCTTCCATCTGATGTTATTTTGTGCCCAAATATTTGACATGTTGCACTTGTTTCAGGTTTGTCCTGTTTATTTTTATCTACATGATGGTGATGATTGTTTCTTCAATATGACCATTGATTCTGTTTTCTTACTATTCAGACTGAGACCTCTCTTGTTGCTTTCTTTTAGTATTATGTCTATTATTTTTCTTGTAGTTCATTCTCTGTCTCTGAAATTAAGACTGTGTCATTCACATTTCACAAATTGTTATTTTTCAACACCACTTACTCCAATGGCTTCATGTAACCCTGATAGTGGGGCTAAATGAGAGCTCCATCTTACCAAAGAGTGTCCCGAAGGCTAGCGGAGGAAAGGAGACATCTTACTCCTCCTTTGGTAGGGGATAACTCTACGTCGCTAACCTTAAGTTAGATCTACTATCTAAGTTAGTTATCCTATCTGATGCAGACGTTTAAGTTTAATTCAAGGACCTGGAATGTGGTTGTATAATGTGGTATTCTGATAAAATATTAGAGGAACCGTGGCCTCTGCTGCCTCTGTGAATACCCACCGCTGCATGAGGATGAGGCAAATGGTCACCAGTAGAATTGATAGTTGGTATTTTGGACAGGCAACTGTGGAAAGATATTCTTGTATATTTCAACTGACTCAAAACCTAAAGAGATGAAGATCTATTAGAATGTTATATACGATATTTTAAAGCAAGTGAAAGGGCTTCACAGGTGTCGCAATGTAATTTTGAGGTTCTATTTTTTAGGATAATCAGCAGCGTAAGGTGCAAGAAGAAAGGGCAGAGAAACGACGTCTAGAAAATGAAGTTATGAAAGCCAACAGAGGGAGTAAGTATGATATTGTATTAGATCGTGTACAAAACCTATTTGTTGTGAGTTTTCTATGGCTGTTCAACTTTTAGCAAATCTTCAGTTTTGTGCCTTATTAGCAGATGTTGTCATCAAGGATGTCATGAATGACATTTACATTTTAGAAGCTAAGATAGATCTGTAAATAATATCAGGCACCTTTAATGCTTTAGGTTTGGTTTTCCCCCTCACTTCTCATCCCATCCACATCTGACTTACAGTCACCATGTTGATTTCAAGCTCCTGGGTGTATTTTCAGCTGTCTTGAATTACATTATTTTATTATTTATTTTTTTAGGTTTGTTAATTTTTTTATAACGTAGTACATTTCCCATTCGTTTTGTCATTTCATTTCACTTTTTCTATCTATCTATCTATTGACCTTTCGAGCTGTAGCCGGCCCATAGGGTGTAGACCAAGATACTCCTTCTCCTATCTGAATTTTTGTTCTAGCAGTTTTCTTTTAAAGATATTTTATCAAATCTCGCCATTTGTCTCTGCTCTGTGCAAGCAGCTCTATCTCATTGAGGGAGCCGAATCCTGCTGCTCTTGCCTCTCTCAGCAATGTTCTTCTCAGTGTCTCCCTGGGTCTTCCTCTTTTTCTCTTACCTGTTGTTTCCCATATGAGGAAACTTTTCACTTTTTACCCCATTTTTATTCCTGCTTAATCTATTAGTTCTGCTCATTCTAGACCATGTAGTAAAGTTTATCTTCATTCTATTGACCCTTTGTGTTCTTTTTTGAAGAAGACTACATAGACCAAAATGTCATGATTTTGTTTTGTTTCTTTTTTGTAAAGCTGTCACCATACTTTGTAGAAGTGTTACACCCAACTCCTTGCTACCACCTTACCCCAGCACTGCAACTATTTGCCTGTTTTATGCTTTAGTAACAGAAATTGTGTACAGTGTTGTGCTTATAATTTTACATTTAACTGAGATTCCTTGTGTCCTATATAAAACTGAAATGATTATGGCTGTTTTAAAATGCCATAATTTTTGTTACATAACTGTTACTATACCTTTATCGTCCACTATTTTTCTACTCCTTTATTCTCCCTTTCACCAGCACCACTGTGACCCAACATGGTAAAAAATAGTAAAGTACCCCCATCACGTCAAGTGGCGTATAGGGAAATGTGGTGTTAGTGACCCTATATTTTACAGACCTTCAGCACATGATTTTCTGGGGTAATGTGGTCGGTATTATGCCCATGCTGCTTTACTTTCCCAGAAAAAAATCTGGTACCCATTTTAAGGCTGGATGAACCCGGAAGCTGTCGGTTGAGATCGAACCCTACCCCTCGTCCTTTATAGTCCAGTTCACTAACCACTGAGCTATCATGGCTCCCCGTGACCCTACATAACTATAGACCAATTTCCTAGAAATATTCTCTGTTAAGCTAAATTGGTAAATATATAAAGGTTTTTGAAGAATTTTTTTTTTTAACTTAAAAATAAGAGTATTTTGGGCATGTAAAATTACACTTATTATGTAAACACAGACTAAATTTACTGGTGTAATTTTTGTTATCATCATCATGTGGCATGCCTTGAAACTTTGACAATCACTTCCACCTATAACTTCCAATTGTTATCATCATGTGGCATGCGTTGAAACTTTGACAGTCACCCACCTATAACTTTCAATTGTTATCATCATGTGGTGTGCTTTGAAACTTTAACAATCTCTTCCACCTATAACTTCCAATTGTTATCATCATGTGGTGTGCTTTAAAACTTTGACAATCACTTCCTTTCCCAAACAAAGTGTTCATTTTACTTTAGTTTTTCCAACTGTTTTGTCACTCATTCCCACTTTATCCATCTCTGTCTTCCAATTATTGGTGTACCATCAATCCCCTCCTATTGTTACTTTGTTTTCCAACTCTAATAATACATTTTGTTTTGTTCCTTAAATTTTTACTTCAGCGGCTGTTATGCTACAGAAGAAAGGGCCATCAGTTGTTGGAGTTCAAAAATTCAGTATGCATTTAGTGCCTCTCAAATTTATTAGTTTTAACACACTTTCATAAATATTTAATGAGAAAATTGTGCATATTCTTGCAATTTTTATACTGCATTTTACTATCTGCAAAGTGATGTTTCTGGGTTAACTGTTTTAACTGTATAATTTATAATAATTTATCTACAAAATGTGTCTCTCTCTTGGTAATTTATCTTTTGGAGATTTAAATTGATTTGCGATATTAGTTTCAGCAGATTTTGATCATCTAATTCTTATTAAAAGTTTAATAATACTTGAAGTTGTAATATTAAAATTCAAGATGTATCTTGTTAAACTAAAAAACATGTAAGTGTTATGCAGTTTGTATTCCTGCTTACCCAGAGTGATACTGAGAAGAAAATTTATCAGAGAGGCAAGAGCAGCAGGAATCTGCTCCCTCAATGAGGTAGAGTTGCTTGCACAAAACAGGGACAAATAGCAGAATTTGATTTGATAAAGATCTTTACAAGGATTGAAAACTGCTAGAATAAAAATTTAGATAAGAGAAAGAGTATCTGGGTCTACACCCTATGGGCCGACTACGGCTCGAAAGGTCAATAGATAGATAGATATGTATATCTTGGTCGTAATATAAATCAAGAAGGTGGGGGAAAAAAACAAGATCAGAAACAGGATAGTAAAATCGACAGCAAATTTTAAAAACCTGGACAAAATATGGAGATAAAAAATACTAAGCAGGTAGACTAAACTTAGAATATTCAACTCAAATATAATATGAACCCTTACTAACACACATGAAAGATGGCAAACAACAAAAGATACTGAGAAGAAACTAAACACTTTTGAAGACAAATACCTAAGCATACTCTATGCACAATGGAATGAATTCAACACTAATATAGAGAAAAGAGAAATGGCCATACAAACACCGATCTCACCTACAATAAGAAAGAAAAGATGGACATATGTCAGTCACGTGTTAAGAAGAGACAGCAAAAGAATTTCAAAACAGGTTGTTATATAGGAAACAGAAACATCAGGATACAGAAAAGAAGAAAGATCTAGAGAAACACTGAAAAAACACTGATAAGAGAAGCAAAATTGACTGGTATAGACTTATTAGATGGATGATGAAAAACACTATGAGTCTTATGCAACAACCATCAGCATTTGAAGGATCAAAAGCAAGAAATGTGAAGTTTAATAAATCCACTCCTTTACAACATATGTTTTGATGCATCCTCTAGACATTTCTATGGCCATGTTCAGAGTCTCATGATGATGACCCGCAAATAACTCAATAGACTTTAACCTAAAAAAAACGTTTTTAAAAATCAATTTAATAAGTCTGTTTGGCATATTAAGGGTACTGTTGTTGATTATTGCTCGACGCTGAAAGGCAAATGAGGAAGGAAAGAAGAAGAAGAAGAAGAAGTTCTGTTGTCTGTCATAAAATATGTTTTGAAAACTGAACGTAAATATTACATCAGTTACTGACACCATAGTCTACACACAATATTCACTTCCAGAAATATAGTGACAGCTGAAAAAATTAATTTAGCTTGTGGAACATTTATCTGACAACAGTTTATTTTACTTTTTGGTGGTTGAATCATCATCATCATGTGCCATACCGGTTGGCGTAGGTGATCATGTCCCTCCACAATCTTCTATCTACAGTGCATCGTATCAGTTCTGTTGTTAACTGTTTTCCATGCCATGGTTGATTAAATGGAATTAATTAAATGTAGCCTATTTGCACTTTAATATAATACTGATGTATTTCAACAGTGTAATGTTTGAAAGAAGTGAAATTATCATGTAAAGTGACAATGTCTTTTAAAATAAAATACTTCAGGATTTGTTTAATTGTTCAGTTTAGAGAGAGAGAGACACAAATTTATTACTTAAACTCCATTTTCACTGGCAGTGATCTTTTCTAGCTTTCAATATATGAAACACATAAAATATGCTCGGATGCTGTTCTATACATTGATCATAAATGGAACACCATAATATATGCCCAAAATGTAATCTTGAATGCGCATAGAATCAATTTTTTTGTTGGTTTAGTCATATTTCTGCATGTCTAAAATACTGGTCACCTTTGAAATTATTGTAATAATGATTTCTTCTGTATATATTTTTTGGGAAGCTTTTTAAGTTTTAGCCAATGGTTGGTGTAATTTTGTGCAGTGAAACAAAACTCTCTTTAATTGAACAAAGAGATAGATGATTCATAATGAGTGATTTTAAGAAAAATTCAAAGTATCAGCAAAGATTTGTCTGTTTTGAACATATTATTTCTCATCTGATTCCTGATGTCAGGTAAACATGGTTAGAATTTAGAGGGGTGGCCAACTTGGAACACCACATAAGCTGTTATTATTCACAGTAACTAAATCACTAAGTGCTTCATGTATATCTACTTTTCAATTGGCTCTGGGTTTAATAATCAAAACTTGACTTGGTGAATTTCTTTATGCTCTGTGGTTCACTGAACTCTCACCGAACGCATCTTTTCATGATCATTTCATGGACTGGATATGTACAAAAAGTTAACCACTAAAGAAGTTGAATACAGGTCCTTAAAATTGGTGTCAATTATTTCTTAATGAAAATAAGGTATTCTGTTTGATACTTAGTGCATCATCCAAAAAAGTGCTGGTGGCTGTGGAAAAATCTGGACATGAATAACATGTTACTCATAAGTATAAGGCATGAGAACCATCTAGAAACAAACAGTGATGATTTGGGGGCCTCGGTAGTCTAGCTGTGAAAACCACCCGACTGGACTACCGACGTTCAGACAACCCATGCTTGATTCCCGCTGGGAGCAGTGTGAGTTGCACTTGTGGTTGGAAAAAAAATACCCCAACGGTCGACCCAGCCGTTGGCAGAAATGGGTGCCAGGTTATTACCCTGGGAAGGTGAGGAATGTTGCTTCGCATCTGAGTTTCGATGCTTGAGGCAGCACTATACAGAAATATCCGAACATTTCTGGTTAGCGGCCAAGCACATATGGGTATAAACTCACGTGCTAAGATGCCGGTTCAAGTCTCGTACTTTACTTTACCTTTAGTGATGATTTATTAATGTTTAGTTTAGTTTTTTTAATTTAGTCAGTGCATCATCTTCATTGCACAATGGAAAACTCCATAGTTCTCACATCCCCTTCTCAGAATGTTCCTTGTGAAGCACACTTGTCATACACTAGCAAAAGCACTGAAGATGGTTTCAGCTCACATGCATGAACTCTGTAACACCAGCAAAGACCTTGACCCCAACCTCCTGACTTGTCTCTTACAACATGCGTGGCGGGTGACAGGGGCAGTGGTCTTTTCTTCCATTCATAAAATTCATAAATGAATTTAAATATCTAGGAACATTTGTTAACCTCAGATGGTAGATGTACAACAGAGGTGAGATGCAGAATGGCTCAGGCAAAAGCAGCGTTCCAAAAAATGAGGAAGATACTGTGCAATCTATTTTGGACAATAGAAATAAGAAAAAGTTCTTAAATGTTATTTACAGTCAGTCTTAACATATGGATGTGAATCATAGACAATAGGACAACAGACAAGAAAATCACTGGAGGCTGTAGAAATGTGCTTCTACAAAAAGATGTAATAAGAAGGGAACAGCTGGAATATATTGTAACAACTGGGAAAATTGAGGGATGAAGAGATACCAGACAGCTTAAGAGGCTTGGCAGAAGGTCACCATTAGAAATGATAAATAACTGTCAAGATCAAAGTTGTTTAGAGAGACATGATCATAAGCAATCGGAATATCAAAACATGATCCTGATGAAAAACACAGCTCATGGTATGCACAGAGCACTAAGCTCAGTAACTCTGGCAGCAAGCCAGCTTCTCAGGCGGCTCCCATACCCTTAAATTTGTTAATTATTTACTTATATGAAATATTCTTTACTCCCTCTATACCTCTTCCGTCATTCCTTAACATATTTTGTCAGATACTAAAAAAATGTTGACAATAGAACCTATATGCAATACAATGACAGGAAATTGTGAGATTTACTTGTGCAATCTCTGACACAAAACATCTAAGCTTGTTGTTGTATAGTAGTATAATGATATTACTGCATGGTATCCTGTAAACTTTGTTGGTATTTAATGATACCATTATATATGTATTTTAAAGATTATGTTTAGAATTATATTATTGCATGGTGAACTGTAAACTGAACTACAACATAGTGCATGATTTAATGGCAATTTCTTTGGAATGAAATGATGTATTTGCTTGATGTCAAGTTGCTGTTAATATTTTACATTTCTTGCATGACAATATACTAAATTTTATTTGATAAATCACTTTATAATTTATATTTCTTTGAATGATTAATATTCAATAGTCATAATTTGTTATTCCTCTCTAAGGATTTTTTTTCTTTTCACCCTATTTGGTTTTCTTTTCTCATTTTCTTTTTTTTTTTATTATATTTCTTTGCATCTTGTTTCATCTCTCTATTAAATTACATCTGTCTATTAATATATTTTACCATTTTTTTTTACTTCTGTAAATTATTTCTATCTCTTATTTCTAATTATTTATTTTAAAGTTGATATTTTAGTAAAAAATATTTCTTATACACTACAACATTATGTTAATATTTGTTAATGATCATCTAGATTGCATCTTACAGAAAGATACACTGTAGGCCTTGGGTTACGTCTGATGGCACTGAAAAGATATTAAATCTTGATCTCATTGTAATGAAATATTTAGAGTCAAAATGTGACGTGTTCATATTTTTTAAAGCAGGGAATTTGCAGTGCATTTTAAAGTTTTCAAAATGAATTAAATAAATCATATGTGTAGAGATCAAACAGTTGTCTCAGTCATTACAAGGTATACAAAAATTGGTAATTTCCTAGTTTGATCAGATATATTATTTCAGTTTGGAAGAGTGATGTCCCCTAAAATATGTCTGCCAAAATACAGTGGTTCTACGCATTCTTGGCGTTGGGGTCATTACGCTGGCATGTGTCACTCACACTGGCGTTTGGGTCAGCGTGGCGTTCGGGTCAGCGTCTGCGTCCAAATCGAGATGTTAATTAATAATTGGCTGAACCCCTATCCTTTCTTATGCTTCTTCTTACTAATTATCCGCCTATATATATAGGCTAGTTTGTCTAATATTTAAAAACCAGCTAAGCAGTTCTGAGTTCACTTACTTGAATTTGGTACTACTGTATTTGCAAAATGACCGGGCGACCTAGAGCCCCAACTGAAGTTGTGAATGTTGGGCAGATCATGACTTTTCATGACATCATTGCAGAGGATAGATGGAATTTACTAACTCTGATTCCCGAGATTGCCACTAATAAATTGTGTAATCAACCGCACAATTCCCTTCGATCAGAAGATCATAATTAGGCCGAGTGGCGTCGTTTTTGTCACGCATTATAATATATTTATAAATATTTAACACTAAAGCTAAACCTAACCCCTGGACCCAACGCCCAATCAACAGATACTCCGAAATGATTACATGCCAGCGTAATGACCCCAACGCCAAGAATGCGTAGAACCACTGTATTTTGGCAGACATATTTTAGGGGACATCACTCTTCCAACTGAAATAATATATCTGATCAAACTAGGAAATTACCCAAAAATTACATTACCTCAATCTACTCATAAAGAGTAAAAATAGAATTCCCCGTCATATAATCAGTTGGATAGCAACAAAAGCTAAAGTAGTAAAAAAATTAATAAAATAAAAATAAAGGTTACCTCCACCCCTTGCTAAGGTGTATGGGGAAAATGGCATTACTGACCATATCTTTCTACGACCACTTCATATTTTTAGGTAATGTGATCAGTATCATGCCTAAGCAAAAGTGGAAGACAAAAAAAACTTTCATTAGGTACATTAATAGAGAGAAGGATTCTACCTATTGTCCTTTCGTTCCAAAGATGGCACATAGGGCAGAACCACAATCTCAAAAATAGAAACATTGTGTGCCAAAATGGCACATATTGCAGAGATCACTGCTTCTAAAATATATGGCTCTGTTTCCATAACAATACTTTTTACAATGACAGCTTGTCAAGCCATCGATCAACCTCCTTAGTCGCCTCTTACGACATGTCTGGAAGGTCACAGTGTCAATATTCCAGAACAATAGAATATTGTTCTATTTTACAATAGAAAAGTGTACTTTTCTGTTCTTGTTTTCTTCTAAAATGCTTCAAAAGAGTCTCCTTTTACACTGACTTTATTCAAAATACCTTAATTACTCCTTTAATGGTTCATGATATTCTCATTACTCCTTTAATGGTTCATAATATTCTCATTACTCCTTTAATGGTTCATGATATTCTCATTACTCCTTTAATGGTTCATGATATTCTCATTACTCCTTTAATGGTTCATAATATTCTCATTACTCCTTTAATGGTTCATGATATTCTCATTACTCCTTTAATGGTTCATGATATTCTCATTACTCCTTTAATAGTTCATGATATTCTCATTACTCCTTTAATGGTTCATGATATTCTCATTACTCCTTTAACAGCCTATGATATTTTCAGTATTTTCCTCTAGAACTACATATCTCTTATCTCCAATGATTTTCATGCTTGCCCATTTACTGTCCATGACACACTTTCATATGACAGGATAGGATCTATGTAATGATTTGTTCTTTCACTTGCTTAACATGAGTATCCAGAGTACTTTTTTTCTAAGCATTAATTATTTTGACCTATTCTTTATGGTCCCTCAATGAGATTTGAGATGCTTTGCAGAGAACAGGGACAAGCGGCGAGATTTGATAAATGTTTTTGCAAGGATTGAGACTGCTAGAAAGAAAATTTTGAAATAGAAAAAGTATCTGGGTCTATCCCCTATGGGCCAGCTATGGCTCAAAAGGTCAATAGATAGATGGATAGATTCTTTATGGTATATTCTATTTAGCAGCTATTGAACTGTAATAGATAGATGACTACATTATTTTTAAAAAATATTATGCAACCACTTTTTGTCAATAGAAATAAGGAAAAAAATATTATTCTGTGTTATGTGGAGTCAACATATTGATGTGAATCCTGGAAACAGACAAAGGAGAAAGGAATTATTGGAGGCCATGGAAATGTGGCTTTAAAGAAGAATGTTGAGAATACCATAAACAACTAGAGAGACTAGGCATTGAGAATACCATAAACAACTTAGACAGACTAGGCATTGAGAATACCATAAACAACTAGACAGACCAGGCAGTTTGAAAGAGTTGATTAGTTCAATGTCACCAATAGAATTGTTAAATGTAACAGTAAAGGTGAATTAAAGTATGGGGCAGGTAACTTAGCCGGTACCCATTTCGTGATAGACTATGACAGTAACATATGATAGCAATCATCAGTATTAGTGACAGAATAACAAGTTGTGGGAATGGAAAGTTCATAAGGGGTAGTGGACAAAGCTAAGGAAGGAAAGGTGTACAATAGTACTGGACATAATAAGTTTAGAGAATGGAAATTTTCTCGCAGCAGGTTGTGGAAATGAGGATAGATAACGCATGTCTTGAACTCATAGCTTTACTGTCCAGTAAATAGGATGACATTAAATACCTATAGAGATAAAAGTTGTGGCGATGTATGATCGCATACCCCAGCAGGGGTGATATTGATGATGAAGATGATGATTGAATTAGGCCTATTCTCTCCACAATATATAGCCAAAATTATTAATTCATTTCCCTGTCTAATGCATAGATTTTTGTCTCTTGCATCATAATCATTATAAAATAAAAATTCATCTTCAATATTTGATTCAACTTTTTAAAATTTATACAACTAATGTAATGCAATTGTTTCATCTCAACAGATAAAGAACCCAAAAGCCCTGTAGAGGAAGACGGTTGCATCATTGACAATTTACTGAAAGACATTAGAAAAGGCTTTAAACTAAGAAAGACAACATCAATCAAGAGAGGTGATAGTCAGGGAACCTCGATCAAGCAAAAAGAGAATGCAACTCCTGATGTTTCTCCAGAATCAAAAATTGTAAATGAAAGTGTGTCTGAGAAAGTAGAGTCTGTTGTTGAAAAGAAAGAAGAGTCTATCTGCTAGTAGTCACTGAAGCATGTGCTGCTTTAAAGAATCTATCTATTGTCCTTTCGAGCCGAAGACGGCACATAGGGCAGAACCACAATCTCAAAAACAGAAACCTTGCGTGCCAAAGTGGCACATATTGCAGAGATCACTGCTCTAAAATATATGGCGCTGTTTCCATAACAATACTTTTTACAATGACAGCTTGTCAAGCCATCGATCAACCTCCTTAGTCACCTCTTACGACATACCTGGAAGGTCACAGTGTCAGAATAAAGAATAGGCCTATCAAAAATGCATTTTAAACAATAACTTTGCCAAAGGTAACGTTAACAATTTTAAAAATAACTATGATGAAAAAAATATAACATTGGCTTATAATCAAATCCTATAGGTGTAATTCTTTCTTTCTTTCTTTCTTTCTTTCTTTCTTTCTTTCTTTCTTTCTTTCTTTCTTTCTTTCTTTCTTTCTTTCTTTCTTTCTTTCTTTCTTTCTTTCTTTCTTTCTTTCTTTCTTTCTTTCTTTTTTTTTCTTTCCTTGCTTCCTCTCACACCCTTTCTAGTGTTGAGAGATACATAGTTCTGGTTAACACCCTCTTGATGGATGGCTTCAATCAATGCCAATTGAAGTTGTAGTATTTATTTGATGTTATTTGTACACTTTACTCTGGGTCTGCCTCTTGCTCTTTTCCCTTATCATCTTTTAATATAGCTTTGTATGGTAAGGAATGACACTGCCTGGATGGACAAACCATTTTATTTATTGTACTTCACACAAAAAATACTGAACAATATTAGTTTGGAGATTGCAGCAGTTACTGATTTCTCTTAAAATACCTTATCCTAGAATGGAATAGAAAGAATTTATAAGTAATACTTTAATCTCTAGGAGTGTAGTGGTATCACATTTGGTATCCTATTTGACATCATCATAAATTAACCTGTCTAGAGGAGATTTTTCTCTTTTATTTACCAGTTAGAATGTTTTGTTTTTTTGGCTGTGTTGGCTGACTCATTGAGTGTTAGTCCTTCATTTCTTGGTTCTGTTCTGTTCCTTATCACACACTTTTCCATTTTCCAGAATATACTCATATATCCTGTATTACTGTTTTTTGTAAAAAATATATAGAGTCAATTATAACATTATTATAGAGAAGCGAGCAGCCGTGCAGTGAAACCACTGTTTCGCTGGCTGAAAAGTTGGCATACGGTGTTTGAAACTCGAGGTAGACAGAAAGGTTTTTTTTCTATTGGGGTGAAATAAAAATCCTGAGTCTCATACATCATGGCAACTGCTTTGACCATGGTCCTGTCGTGAGCCCCCTGACATACACCAGCAATGGTAATGTGTGTCATAAAGATAGTTTTTATAAAAATTATAACATTTGATATAGCCAAAATATGTCAGTTTTCTTTCATTAAATTTATTCGCCAGCTTTCATTTGTTTTCATCTCTTCTATGTTACTTTCGTTGTTTCTTTTGTCTGACCATATTTGGAAAATTTTTCTGCAGTATTTCATTTCAAATGAAATTCAAACTTGTCAATTTCTTGCTTGTAATTTTGCATTCATCTCCTACAGAGTGTGTTCAAGTGGAGAACATGACAATAATATTTAACTTGAAAATAAAAACAACTGAGTTCACTACTGGTGACAGATCACAACTTCAAAATTTAATAATCATTGTTATTCAATCTTTTCCAATTTAAATGATCATTTATGTTAAGAAATAAACCTGGGTGGGTAGTAAAATCTATAAATTGTGTAATGCTACAATTAACTAAAATGGTAAAAACAAACAGGCCATTGAATCATTTACAAACAAAAAAACTATTCAAGTGAGAGTATAGTGTGTTAGTGAGTATATTTATTCAAAATTTCTTTTAAGTCAGCATAAATTAAGTTTTGTTGTACTAAAACTATTCCAGCTTCATTGACATTTTTGTTCTTCCCAAATAATCTTCCAGCTTCATTGACATTTTGTTCTTCCCAAATAATCTTCCACCTTCATTGACATTTTGTTCTTCCCAAATAATCTTCCACCTTCATTGACATTTTGTTCTTCCCAAATAATCTTCCACCTTCATTGACATTTTGTTCTTCCCAAATAATCTTCCAGCTTCATTGACATTTTGTTCTTCCCAAATAATCTTCCAGCTTCATTGACATTTTGTTCTTCCCAAATAATCTTCCACCTTCATTGACATTTTGTTCTTCCCAAATAATCTTCCAGCTTCATTGACATTTGTTCTTCCCAAATAATCTTCCAGCTTCATTGACATTTTGTTCTGCTTTTTCTTCTTAGTGTTTACCTGTTAAGTGAGTGTGGTTGCATTGTGTCATCTTGGTTTTGTCCTATTTAGTTAGTTGACAGATTGTCCTCACTGCACATTGCAGAATGGGAGCTGCAATAGCTCAGTGGTTAGTGAACTGGACTACAAAGAACAAGAGGTAAGGTTCGATCCCAACCGACGGTTTCCTGGTTCACCTAGCCTTAAATGGGTACTGGAACTTTTGTGGGAAAGTAAAGCTGCATGGGCATAATAATGACCACATTACCCCAAAATCATGTGCTGAAGGTTTGTAAAATTTATGGTCACTAACACCATATTCCCTATACGCCACTTGACGTAACGGGGGCTCTTTACTACTTTTTACATTGCACAATTCTGCAAATTCTCAAGATTCCCTCCTCATTATAACCCTTAGTCTGTAGTGACTCTTGACCCAAGTTCTGTGTTTGTTTACCAATCTTCATTAACTCTGCATTGTGAAAACAATAATAAAATGTAAATAGATATATTACTATAGGGAAAACTTTGAGGCTAAAGACATAAATTATTCAGGTATCATATATCACATGGAAATAATCCATAAACAACAAAAGGAAACAAAGAAGACAATAGAGAGACCAAGCCAGACTATTATCCCATGTTCTTAAATTCAACATCTTGCCACTAGAAAAGCCTGCATTTCCATGAACTTCCAGCTTTAGGGGTAATGAGCAGGTAGCTCATAAAAATACAGGTATATCTAGTGGCAAGATGCTGTCTCTGTAAAATGTTTTTGCATGAAATAGCCCCTTTACTTATCTTCTTCTCTTGTGCATTCCACTGATATTTTTTCCTCTGTATTTACTTTCTGTACTTTTTGTTACTAATTTACTATTATTATTATTCTACAAATTCATGTTTGTTGTTGCATTTCATTGCTGTTTAATGAAATTGATGACGGTTTTCTGGTTAGATATTATGTTATTTGTTGCAGTGTAATTTCTTTCAGTCATAAAATAGCATTGTAACTTCTTCCAGTCAAAAATCAATATTGTAACTTCTCCCAATCAAAATACAAATTTAACTTCTTCAAATCAAAGAACAATTTAACTTCTCCCAATCAAAGAACAACAATTTAACTTCTCCCAATCAAAGAACAACAATTTAACTTCTCAATCATTGAGCAACATTGTAATTTCTCCAAAACATTGAGCAATATTGTAATTTCTCCAAAACATTAAGCAACATTGTAATTTCTCCAAAACATTGAGCAATATTGTAATTTCTCCCAGTCATAGAACAAATATACTATTAGCATAAATGGGAAAGAGTAGATTATAGACCAAAAAGTGTTAACTTTTAAAAGATTATGATTTGTATACATTGTGGATGCTTTTGTTTTTGTTGATTAAGGACACACTATCCATTCTCACAAACAGCTTTATTCATCTGATGCTTGAGATCAAACTCATGCAGATTTGAACAAAAGTGTTGAAAGTCAATCTGGTTTTGATTATCCTAACATTTGTTTAGTGCTGTGTATTCAGTGATCTGTAATCCTATTTGAGCTTTAATTTTTTTTAGTAATCTTTTTTTTCTTATATTTGTCTAATCTTTTCATTCTTTCCTTGATGGACAACATCAAAAATCTACAAAATCATAATTTAGTTTTTGGATATCATATATTTTTGCAAAGTACCCCATAAAGTATTTTTTTGTTTTTTCAAATTCATTCAGTGTCCATTTTTAGCAAAATTCTAGACCCTCTCACACATGCACTCTTCATTTTGCTTAATCCTTAAACTTTTCTAATGAAGAGGTCATAAAACAAAGCATCTATTCTACTTTATTGACCCATTTATCTTCTTCTGATGGATTTACTTTTTTCTTATGTGTTGACTCTTTGTATTCACCAAAAATGGTTTTCTTTTCATTTCTGTCTCAACTACTAAATACCATGGTATATTGTACAACATACCATTTATCTTCTTCTGATGGATTTACTTTTTTCTTATGTGTTGACTCTTTGTATTCACCAAAAATGGTTTTCTTTTCATTTCTGTCTCAACTACTATATACCATGGTATATTGTACAACATATTCCCCACCACAACATCTGTGATGAGTATTTCAAAATCCCTGGTCATCGTAAATAAATAATTTTATTGTATTATTTCACTAATATTTTAGCATCCATTTAAATTATAATGCTTATATATTTTATAATTATATTCTGGTTGTGTTAATGGTGCTGACTGACTTCGTTGGAATTTTATATTCTTATGTAAAAATTCTTGGAGATATAGATTTGTCTTATATATTTATTTCTCAATGTATTTCTGATAACATTTATGATTCTGAGTTGACTATATACATTCATTGTCGAAGGAAATAACTATTTTTGTACAAGTGATTTCCCAAAGTATCAGGACTGTCAGAGAAGGTGAAATAGTTTTGTTTATCTTAGATAACATTTTTTTATTGTTTTGCTGACTTTTTATTGTGCCATCTTTCTACCTATCTATCCACAACACTGCCTACCAACAAATATACCTACTATCATACATTTCTCTTTAATATCTGTAAATTACTTACACACTATTATAATTTAATGTAGGAGTTTTCTACCTTAGAATTTGTTAGTGGAACCTTTTGCTCTAATAAGTGAAGGTTTCTTCCCCTGCCTTGCTAGGCATATGGGGAATATGGTATTAGTGACCAGATTTTTCCTTAGGCACAGCACATTTTTGGGTCATGGGGACAGTATCACACCAGACCCCCTTTACTTTCAAACAAATTCTCAAGTACAGATTATTAGAGGCTGGGTGAACCCTGAGCCTTGTCGGTCAGATAAAAAAAAACCCCACTTTTGGGAAGCTAGCACACCAACCATTTAAACACTAGATTCTTCTAATTAATACAATTTTGAGTTGACAATAAGAAAGATAAGGATCGTCCAAATATAGTCACTATGTGCTACATTCCCTCTAGAAGTGCTGTCTTAAGAATTGATAAAGTAATTACCAAAAAAAACAGCTAATTCATTAAAAACTTTTAAAAGATCAACTTTTTCTGTAATTAATATCTTAGTTCATTCAGTAAAATATAGTGTAATATAATTTTTAAACTAAGAAAATAATATTCATCAGGATCATTTTGGTGAACAAATGGAATAAAGAATGCAAGAGTTGCCAGAAAAATATGCATACTACAGCCAAACAGAAGAGAACAAATAACTATTAAGACTATGCATAGGCCATGAAAGATTAAATTACTAACTTTTAAAATTTTTCAGAAGAATAATGTGCCCAGTCACCAGATCTTAACTTTCATGGAACAGTAGGAGTCTCTGAGAGTTAAATGAAAATATAAATGGACTGAGGAACTTCTGTCATTGTGATTATGCAAATGCAGCTACACAGAATTCAATGAATTGTTGTGTTGAGTTAGCCTAAATCCTAGGCATGAAGACTGCTAGAATATTCAACCAAAATGTATTATTTTCAATATATTCTGTATATGAGAGTTGGAAAGCAATGAAAGAAATAGAAAATAACCAGATGCATTAAAAAACAAATATGTGACGAAAATACTTTATATACAATAGAATGAGTGAAAGACTAAAGCACAGATAAGTGAAGTGGCCATGCAACTAGCAATCTCATCTATATAATAACAAAAAATGTGTATGTTAACCTTGTAGTGAGAAGAAATAACATGAGAATCAGCGAACATGCACTCAAATAGGATATAAGAGAAAAACAAAAGGAGGCTGGCTTCAAGAGACATTCAGAACACTGATAAGAGAGGCAATGACAGGAGACATTAACTACCATACTGAGATTGAAAAGCTCGCCTTGACAAGGACTTATGTCAGTACACATTGTGAGCACTGTCCTACAACACTGGGAAGATGATGATCAGATGTTACTCACCCAATATCTTACACTACCTAAAACACTAACAAATGCAACTAGAAACACCAGACAAGGACTTATGTCAGTACATGTTGTGAGCACTGTCCTACAACACTGGGAAGATGATGATCAGATGTTACTCACCCAATAACTTACACTACCTAAAACACTAACGAATGCAACTAGAAACACCAGAAAAGAGCAAACACAAATATAATAGGACATGCTTATACACTATTTTATGACTCAAATACATAATGTTTCTGTTTAGTAATCCGTATTAATAGTATAAAGACCTTTTTGACAACACCATGTATTTATTTCTTTGATAAGCTTAATTAAAACATATGGACCAATATCATCCCCATGTACATGTGATAAAGCATATAGTGTGTGCATTATATTTTGTAATAATTGTACATGCAAATCCCATTGTATTTATATTGTATATTTTATAACTTTTTATCCTTTATGTGTACATATTCATTTTTAGTGCACATGTTATGCTATTTGAATATCTGTACATATCCACTTCGTCTCCATCTTCTTTCTCCTTCATTTTCCTGTTGATGATGTCAGTCAACGATGTCTAGTAAAGTGATAAACTGCAATGTACTCGTAGTTTCACAAGAGAGCAAGAACTGAATATTCTCTCCAGAATTAAAAGAGTTTTGTTTCATTTAAAGTATATGTCTATAAAGGCATTATTCTCTGACTTCAGTCTGCTTGTTTTAAAATGCCTCCATAATGTTTAGCTATCTAAGCATTAATGAAAAGCAAACGTTGTTAGTTGTTTGTTTTTTAGTTGACAACTCAAAGGATAATTTTTTTTTTAATAGGCAAATTAGTTCTAAAAAATCTTGAAACAAAAAATACTTTATATATTTGTCTTTCTTTTTTGTGGTTGAATTTTGAATGATTTTATGTATTACTTCTTTATATATATGTTCATGTATCTTGTTACTCTATTTTTTTAATAAGTATATAACATAAATATAACACAATACTTCCTCTACTTCGCCTTCAACTTTTGCTGACTGGTACTGGTTACCGACAGGACAGTGAACTTGAAGTTTCTCTGGTCTCCTATAGTTTAACATGAAAAATGTTTTCAGTGCCATACATTCATTCTATAGCTGTAGAGAGTGGTGTTGGTAGAATATGCTCGAGTCAGCTTGAGTGTTCTGCATTTGCAGATGACAGTCTCTGAGCATTATTTTGTGTGTTGAGGTCAGTGCTTCCTGTTTTAAGTTAGAAAATCTTGGCTTTCTTTGGTTTCTATACTGTCTTGATCTGGCATATATTTTACATTGAATTGTCTCAAAATCCATTTTCATGAATTGTTTCATGAGCATGTTTATTTCATTAATACTCTGGTAGGGGGAGGTTTATCTGGGCAGTAATATAGATAAAGAGGGAGGAACAGAAAATGATACCAAAATAAGGATATCAAAAGCAAGAGGAGCTTTCAATGCATTGGGAAACATGGAAATCCAAAGAAATTAGGTTAAATACAAAAATAAAAATTTTCAACTCAAATGTTAAGGCGGTCCTACTATATGGATGTGAAACATGAAGAACAACAAAATTGACAATCACGAAGATACAGAGTTTCATTAATGGATGCTTATGCAGAATAAAAGGATGGAAATGGCAGGACAAAATCACTAACATAGAATTATGGAAATGTACCAGTCAAACACCAGTGGATAAAGAGATACAGCGAAGATGATGGCGCTGGATAGGACACACACTACGGAAGTCAACTGAGAGTATTACACAACAGGCCCTTTTTTGGAAACCCCAGGGGAAAAGACAAAGAGGAAGACCAAGGAATTCGAGAAGACAGATAGAAGCAGAGATGAAGATGATGGGGAAGACATGGAATGATCTTAAAAGAATGGCAAAAGACTTGGAAAGTGTTTGTTGAAGACCTATGCTCCACTGGGAGCTAAAAAGGTAGAAGAAGAAGGGGGAGGTTAGGCTGTTCAAGGTTTCTTTCTGCCATTCATGGTCATCCCCCTTTTCGTCTCCAGGGATGCCACAATGAGCTGTTATGTGTTCAAGGAATAAGTGTTCTTGAAGAGCAAACATATTTTCTCTTTATTTCATAAATAAGCCTGCCTTATTTGAGACTTCTTATGGCTTGGAAAAAAATCATACATTGTAGATAATGACTGTTCTTGAAGGTAGGATTTCTTTCTGTTTAGGGTCTGTGTGGCTGTGTATGAGTGCCGTCTCTTAAGTTTGTACATGTTACTCCACACGGAATTGAGTGCTTCCTATGAGGCATGTTATATAGAAACCAGAGCTTCTCTTTTTTTCAATTTTATCTTTGATTACAAGGTCATATCTTTATGCCCATATCTTTATTTCTTCATGATATTGCTTATGCATCATGAACAGTAACAGTGTACTTTCTCTTTGTCTCAGTTTTCTTATTTGTTTTTGCACTTTTTCCTGTATTTCTATAGTTATTTTGATTGGTTTGTAGAGTTTGTCCATTGTAAGAGCTTTGTACAAGTCCTTATCCGTTTTTAAATACATGTATGTGTTATCTATAAATCTCTTTTTACCAAATGTTTTTTTTTTTGGGGGGGGGGTGGGGGGGGGGGGTCCCTGTAAGCCTATTTTATCTCTCTCTTAGAATGTGTTGGTGCAGAGTGTATTTTGGTAACCTGTTCAAGCTTTTGAAATGAATGCTTTGTGTTTGAAGTTCAAGGAGGTTCAACTTCTCCTTTCTTTTTATCCTCTTATGTTTACATTTATTTCCCAAGCCTTTGTTCAGTTCTCTTCTTTCTCCACTAATTTTTAAAATACAAATGTGGCTGCTGTGCTGCATTAGCCTTTAAGGCTAATTAAATTTCAACAAAACAATCAGGATTTTTTCAGCTGGAACAGCCTAGCACCTGCTCTGCTAAACTTTTGGAGCTTCAGCAATCCACAAAAACGCATTTTATAATTAGTTGAAAGCTGGAAATGCAGCCAGTCGATGTTCTCACTTAATGGTCATTGACAGCAATCATACAAACGTTAGAACACCACAGCTTTAGAGACCAGATATATACAATGTGAGATGACAAAGTTCAAGTAAACATTTTCTTTAAAGAAAAAGCACTAAATATAACATTCGTTTTCTTTATATTATTTTGTCTCACTATAACATCTTTATCTTCTTCTACTCGTTCTGTGTTCTCTCTTCCCTCCGTTGTCGCTGTGTATTATTTTTCTTTCTTATCTTTATGAAGAATTTCAGTATCTAGAAAGCATTTTTCACAAGAGAATGAGGACTTTGAAGAGAAATAAAAACATGATGCTAGAAAGTTGAATGAGCGGTGTACTGACACCATTACTCAAACACCAGATTGTCAAAACTAACAAAAGAACTACAAATCATAAATTGTATATTCTTGTCATCCTACTTTCGTCAACGTCATATATGGTTTTATGTTGGATGCATAGATTAAGATCAACAGAAAAAGGATCACATAAAAAGTGCATATTACAGCTTTATAGACAACACTGGACTCAATAATGAACGTTTTGTCTATACATTATAAGGAATTACTTTCTATGCAGTCGGGACATCCCCATATTCGCTCCATCACTCGTCCCAGCATTTTTCGAAGCGTAAGCAGATAGACTGTTCTTGTAAGATGTTCATTATAGATGCATACATTTTTCCCCACTAAGCACTCCGGATCGATCAGAGCCCTTTTCCACTCAGTTTCTCAATATATGCGTCATTGTCCCACGCATTCTCCTCCTCTTCTCTTAAGGAATGAAGAGTAAAACTTGTCGATGCCCCTTTTTGTCGAGAGTAACGTCACACTCAGTGCCGGAGCTGCCAGCGAGCCTCTTGATTATTTCATTGCCATGTACACCTCCGCGCCACGGATAGTACACTCATGTTAATGCGTTCACTTTGGAGTCATCCAAGAGCTGCATCCACTCCTACCGCAGACACTGTCTGTCAATCTTCTGTAGCATACTTTGTGTCAGTTACAATAGCTGCGTGTCTATGTGACTAGCCATGTTATCACCACCATTGCTGCCTCTGTCTCCATTCTCATGCTGGTGACCGTAATGCTACATTTGTCAGTTTCCCTAGCCACTTGTCTGTCATGTTGGTATGCCACAAAACCCCAGCCACTGCTCTGTCCGTGGGATACAGACTTGATAGTCGAAACATTCATTATTGAGGCCTATCTTAAATCTGTAAATTATAACATATAATGTACATGTGACTAATTTGTCCTTTACCACGCATCTGGATAAACTATATATTTATTTATATAAGTGTACACCTATTCCCACGAAATACGATCACTTGTTCTTTTTTTTTTTTGTGCGTGTGCATAACTATCACCATTGTGCTCAGTGTCTATTAATACTCCAACCGCTCTACTGATCACTTTCGAAGAACTCATCATAATGCACACAGACTGTGCTAGCACCAGCAAGAAGCCACAGTGTGATTTCAGAAAGTTTATTAATATTTCAGTGACGGTAGAAGATTTCCTGTAGACATTTGACTTCATTTACTTTCCTTTTTCTCTGGTTTCAAATTCCAATGATCAAGTCATCATACTACGCCTACGCACTAGCCACAACAGAATGTGAAACCATATGTTCACCAAACTCAAAGTAGGAACTATCAGCTTATGCCACTGTACCCTGGATAACATGACAACAAAACATGTTCTACAGGATTGCCCCAAATACACAGACATGAGAAGGACAATGTGGTCCACACTCACCTCCCTGGACGAGAAACTATATGGGGCGACCGAATCGCTTAAACAGACAGCTGCCTTCATAAGAGAGTCTGGAATCCTAGTCTGAATAGGCCATGATCGCAGAAGAAGAAATTCCAAAGGAGAATTCAGAAAATTAGATGGCACAATTTGATCAGAAAGAAAGTTATCAAGCAAAGAAGAGAATTGTCAAACTAAAAAAGATTAAAACTGAAAAAGAGCATTTGCAAATACATTAAATTATGCCAGTATAACAAGACTAGCTTTGTCATGTAACTCAAAGGGAAAAAGAAAATAGGAATACACAGAGAAGAAACATTATGAAATTCCTCAGACTTAGATCTTGACCTAAACCAATTGAAGGAAAAGTTAAAGAATAAGTTGATGGAGATTGGAGTTATCTCCTCCATGGCTTTTACTCTCAAAGGGAGCCAAGAAGGTATGTGTTGATCGGTGATTGATTGAAAACACTATAGAAAAATATTAAAGCTAAAATGGTTATGTCATCTCGTGATAATGGAGTCTGACCAGTGGCTATTATACACATTTACACCAAATGCTTTGTCTAAGTACACAAGAAAAATCAAATGTAAGATGAATAGGCAATATCACAAAAAACCAGCATGGTACAGGTTGACAATAATCATGACAACACTCTTGGCCCATAATACAAACTACACACGTTAATAGTAAACTAAAAGTAAATTCTAAAAGAAGGGAACATACACAAATACTTGGGATCAATAATATCAAATAGGCAGATACACCGCATAAATTTGGAGCAATTAGGACAAGCAAAGATAATAGTTCCATCGAACGAAAAACATCCTATATAACAAATCATTGTCAATAAATGTTATAAAACGTGTCTTAAAGTACCACATAGAACCTGTTCTGCTATATGGAAGTGAGTCATGGATGATAAGGAAGACAACGCGGAGAAAATTAGAGGCTGATATATTCTTTTATCAGAAGAATGCTAGGAAACCCGTGGATAGCAAACTATAGCTAATTAATGAAGAATGTTTAAAAAGAGCTGGAAAAGGCAGAAATATCATCAGAATCATAAGTACAAGACAATTTACATTTATTGGACATTCGATGCGAAAAGAAGGCATTGAGAATACTGTAACAACAAACAGAATGAATGAAAAGAAAAGACATGCCCTATCCATTATCATTGTCTTCTTTCCTGGACTTCAGCAGTATTACATCCAATGCAGTTTCTGATGTGGAATCCTCTGTTGGAGATGGTTATAGAACAGAAGACATACTGTGTCCTCTAGAGGCATATGTTGTGAAGAGTGTCTAGTTATAGCATACTTACATCAATCCAGTAATCAATATAATCTTCATGTGTGCAAACTTCTCTAGACATTCATCCTAATAATATGAAGGAAAGTAGCTGTCAATATACGTCACGATACAATTTGTTATCAACCAACTCAATTCTGGTGTCTTGGTCGTTACATGTTGACGGACATACTATATATAGAGCAGCTTTGAGCACTTATGGACTTGTCCGATGTGCAATGAAGATGACCCGTCGATTAAACTATACAGTGGGTCCTGATACATGAAAACATTTATGTTTCGGTATAGAAAGGTAGAAAGCAATGGACACGACAAAAGATGATCAGAACATTGCAAAAAGATGCCTTTTATCTAGGTAAGAACTCTACCTCTTATCGTTCTCCGGTTAAGTGGGTATAGATGCTTTGTGTTGTTATTTACGACAAAGACGCGATATCTTCGCCTTTTGGCCCAAAGCAATCCGTCTTTGTCATGAGTTGATTTTGCTTAACAATTTCTTCCAGGATAAAGACCATTTTTTTTTAATTGGCCCACTCTTTTCGAGTTGACACTGCCACGGGTTTTTTTAACGTACGCGAGTGCAATCGGGACCTCTGTTTTTCGTCCTTTTCTGAGAGGGCTAGACATCGGATCTCACTACCCAGGGAGGGCTAGACATCGGATCTCACTACCCAGAGAGGACTAGACATCAGATTTCGCTAGACATCGGATCTCACTACCCAGAGAGGGATAGAGATCGGATCTCACTACCCAGAGAGGGATAGACACGGGATCTCACTACCCAGAGAGGACTAGACATTGGATCTCACTACCCATGGAGGGCTAGACATCAGATCTCATCACCCAGAGAGGATTTGACATTAGATCTCACTACACCTTGACCAGGGAAGGTAACGCCACGAGGAAAACATGGATTCGATTCTTGAAAAATTCCTGTGGTCAGGATCGAACCCGAGACCTCCCAGTCCAGAGACCTACGTCTTACCTCTAAAACATATCAACCAGATAGTCAAAGGAGAATTAACTCAGAATGAAGTCTGCAGTTTGTTATTACTGAATCTGTATAGAAAATGTGTCCGATAGTTACGAGATTGTCATTTGTGGAGTCCTTTCTTATATTCAAGCTGTTGACATATTTTACATTTATTTTAAATGTATTTTCCATATTGCCAGTACTAATACAAACTCATATAACATTGTGAACATCTTATTGTACAGAAATGACATTGATAATGGCTTCATACTTCTTTGTTCATCTTACGCTGGATATTTCTGTAGCAGATATCGGCTTTCATTTTTCCCTTGCCACAAACACACTCATAAGAGGTTCAAATCCTAGGAATTTTGAGTTATAACTGAACTTGATTGAGGGATGTATGACGTGTGAGCCTAAACAAAAGTGCCAACATATCTCCACCTCTATATGTTTTACGTCATGTATAGTTAACTCACTGGCTTGATTATAAAGTGGGCACAACTTCATTTCCAGCCCAGTGTTCTCAAGTTTGGAAACCCAGAGAGGTGTTTGGCTCACTTAGTTAAGGTTAAAAGACAGAAAATAGAACACACACTCCTTCTTTATCTCATTTGCAGTAATTGAGTTATATATAGTTTATGTGTGAGTTTTCGAGGTGGAGGTGGGGAGTAATTATGTTTTTCTTTCAGAAAACGCGCACTAAAGGTTATTTAAAAAAAAAAAAAACGTATTCAGCTCAAAATCCTGTGGATTGTTGTGTTAATGTCACGAGATGGTCCGAGCAGAAGCTCTTTGACTCAAGAATGATATGTGACGGGTCAAAATGGCTTTCTTGACATTCTCGACTTTTAAATGGATAAATTGGAGTTCGTTTAGTTCCAGGCTACGGCTAGAAAACTGTTTGACTTGTCCTCAGTGGTTCTGCAATACTAGGTCTTCTACATCAATGAGAGCCACACCTACAGAGAACATGGCGATCCTAGCTTCTGTTACCCTGCCTTTTTTTGACGCAGACTGTTATCAGGGGAGACCGACTAGGTGGTCGAGAATAAGTCTTTGTCAGCTTTGTGTTGCCAATCCTGCTGTTGCGACCGCAGGTCACGGGCGCTTGAGCGTCCCCAATCTTGGAGATGGTTGAGTCACTAATAGACTTCATCAACCTTCTCCATTTCTCTATATCTTCGAGTTTTCTTTGGTACTCTGTAAAGTCGAGGCCTGTCCTTTCTTTGAAGTTATCTTCACATCCCTTTCTCTGTCAACCTCTCTTTCCACCCCTTTCCATGGTTCTTTACAGAATGGTCTTTGCTAGGCCATACGATCGAGACACGTGACCAAACCATTTCATTTTGCGCTGCTTCCCAATGATAATACTTCACGACACTACAACTGTATATGTTGGAAATCAACATTAACGATCTTATCGCGCCTTTTTGCTACACACTTCCCTATTTCTCTTTATCTGTATACGTGGTACATTTTTATTTTCATTATATAACATTAAAATAAATCTTTTTAAAGATCCTCTTTTTGATTATCACTCTGTTACTCTAAATGTGACAATAGTAAACATTATTGAAATTACCCATCACAACCCCTTGTATGTCACATTACACTAATACCTAAGATAACTTTTCACTATAAACAGAATAACATGTGATTATTAATCAATCACTTTCAGGCTTCATCTCTTGGGTTTATACATTGCTAAACTAGATATGTTTTAACCTTCTCCCACTATGTTGTATGTGATTTAAAACTGTTATAAATAATTCCTTAACTGTTACATTACTTTTCTACATATATAAATTAGAATAGGTGTTTTATCTTTCTATAAATTAGAATAAGTACTGTCATTGTGACTAGGCTTACCCTTTGCTCAAACTATTTTTACCCATTCTGTTTATTCTTATCTTTATGTATAAATTTTAACAAATGACTCTTACCATTCCCTTTCCTTGTCTGTATATAAATAATTAAAAAAATAATAATTGTATGCAATAATAAAATTCTTACACTACAATTATTTTGTTGCATTCATGTTAAACATTCATCACTTTACAAATGAATTTTGTTCATATTTTTTTTGTGTTCTCTTTTTTACGCTCACCCTTTAAGTGGACGTGGATCCGTTGTGTTGCTAGTTTACTGTAAAGCTATGATATTTATGCCTTTACGCCCGACACATCCGACTTCGGCATGGGGAGATTTACCGATAAATTTATTTTCGAACAGCGGCTATGTGTTTTTCATTTATATAACCCGAGACTTTGTGTCCAGATGCCAAAGTCCTACCTCTAGGTACTTAAGACTTCCTGAGCTACAGACTACCTAAACCTTGGAGACAAATAACAATAAATGAATATTATTATAGAGGGAAACTTCCGAGGCATCCTTATGGGAACAAATTGTTGTCCTAAATGTTTGCCTGCATCGCAAGTATTCAGCCCTACCCTATCCGGGAGATACTTGTCTTAACAGGAAAATATTTCCGAGTCGTGATCGCAGCCTTATGCTATAGTCATGAAAACACCTTCGCGAAAAGACATTGTCCACGATAGCTAATTTTTTAGTTAGCTGAGTGGCAGTGTTCCCTAGCGTTTGGCTTTTCGTGGCAGGGCGCTGTGCCACTGAGTACGGGTTCGATCCTGCTTTGGTCCATATTTTTTCTGTTGTTGATTATTTGTCATTTTTTCCGAGTGCTGTAAACATACCTCTTCCTCTGAATTGATTACCTAAACCTTCTAGTTTTGTTTTTTACTCCAACCTAAGAAGTGTTCGCGTAGAGACTGTTATCACTTCACACAACATGTCTAAGGAAAATTGTCAGAATATTTTGGCCAAATAGGTAAAGGTAAAGTACGAGACTTGAATCGGCGTCTTAGCACACGAGTTCTCGCCCATATGTGCTCGGCCGAAGTGTTCGGAGACTTCTGGATAGTGTCACTTCAAACATCAAAGCTCACGATACGGGCAGCATTCCTCACATTCCCAGAGTACTACCCTGGTACTCATTTCTGCCAGCGGCTAGGTCGACCGCGGGGGTATTTTTTTCCAACTACGAGTACAACTCATACTGCTCCCAGGGGAAATCGAACACGGTTTGTCCGAACGTCGGTAGCCTAGTCGTGTGATTTTCCCAACTAGGCTACCGAGGCCCTCTATGGCCAAATGTAATTACAAACCAACTACTCAAAAGATGCAGTCAAAGAGGAGATGCATCGAGTGATAGCAGGCAGGAGATGGAGTTAGATATGTTGAGAAATGATCTAGAAACAACCAGAAGAACTGCCATGCATTGAACTCCAAAAGGAATAGGAAAGAGGGTAGTTGACCGTGCCAACAGAATTTGCCAACGCACTTTGGCAGAAGTTGTGCTATGAGTGGAGCGGATATGGGAAACCTTGACTGCAGTGAAACTAATTCCATGAAGAGGGTGGCTAATGGCAGATAGGATATTAGAAAAAACAGTTTGTTCTTGACATGGGACACCTTGTGAAGGATGGCAACAGAACAGGGCACAAAGGAAACAAATGTGTAGCTGCTCTACAAGACGACATAATGTAGACCTCTATTAGTCACTGACTGCTCTACAAGACGACATAATGTAGACCTCTCTTAGTCACTGACTGCTCTACAAGACGACATAATGTAGACCTCTATTAGTCACTGACTGCTCTACAAGACGACATAATGTAGACCTCTATTAGTCACTGACTGCTATGGAAGAGGTCACACGCACCTGTTCTCACTACCCAGACACGGGGGAGTGGGGGGAGGTAAAGCCAAGAAAAATCCACGGATTCGAATGTAAAAATTCCCTCCACTTATAGCGGGATTCGACTTCGAGACCTTCCTATGCTTTCGAAGATCGACGTTTGACTTCTGAATACTTGAGACCTTTTCAGCTAGTCACTGCCCGAGTGTCGCACCTCCCCGAGCAGTTCTTAGTTGCTCATTTTACTTTGGCTAAAATATTATGATAACTTACCTAAAACCACATACATTAAATAATAACAGGTTCTGTGCCTTCATTTCGACAACGGATAGCAATTAATTATTCTTTAACAATTATGTTCTATTTTTAAACCGTTATGTTCAGTTCCTTAACACGCTCAGATTGAACGTGAGACCAATATGTTATTGTCTTTCTCCTGTTTGACTGGGTGTTTTATCTCACAAACACTTGGATCAGTGATCGTTGAAAAATATTATTTTTTAAAAATCACATTGTCTCTTCCCCCCCCCCCCCCCAATTCCTGAATTTTGCAGTAAATAAATCGTTTATATTATATACTATGTGCATCGTACTAGGTACTAGACTAGAAGGTCTCAAGTTTAGTTTTGTTTAGTCGACGGATCATCCTCACTGCACACAGAACACACGTAATTAAGTGCTGAGATCTCCTCCCCAGCATGTCCCTCAGTGTGTGGAGACTGGCGACTCCAGTTCTGTGTTGATTTGTTACTCTTCTGTCTCTCTCCGCAAAGCGCTCATTTCTGGATCCCCAGTTTTTCGACTTGATATTCGTGCAGTCTGAACATGGTTCTAGATTCATGATCATTGATCGAGTCATCAGCGCGCCCTGTCTCCCTGGGGGTATTCAGAATGTTATCGCGGCCCATTACTGTCCGCCATCCACGGCAGCTATTCCAGCCAGGCTGTCAGATCTTTTGCTGCCTCTCACACCGGAGTGTCCAGGAGCAAAGATGAAACAGATCCCAATCAGAACTGAGTTCTTTTGTGACTCCAACCATCGTCTTCGTACCTAGTATCGTTCGATTTTCCTGAGCGTTTATCAAGTCACTCAGAATGCACATTTGAGTAAAAGGTTGCGTTTCTAGCCAGGCCATTGCTTTAGTCCAAACTACTTGTAGTTACCACGAAAGCACCGCTCGTTTCCTTTACTGTTTTTCCTTTGACCTAGGCCGTGAGATTCCATGGGTTCCGACTGTGCCAAACAATGGATCCATCTGTGTAAATGAAGTAATGACGTATTGATCTAAAGGTTATGTGATGGCACCATAACTGAAGGCTATAAGCCAATGCTACGTTATTGACATACAGGGATTGAACATTCGTGAACATCCGCTGTGGGAAGTGGGAACAATGGAAAGTGCTTCCAACTAAAAGTAACACATAATTGATGCTGCCTTTGTTTTAAATTGTTGGGAGATGGCGGATAAAGTGAAGGGGTAATGTTTTTTTTAATGTGTAGTTTCAGCTTTTGACAGTCGATGAAGTAGGAAACCAGACAATTCGATGTTGTGACCAAAACATGTCAACTGTAAGGAGACAGAAAATACACGCACAAAAAAAAACCAAACTCACCAAAAAGGTACATTTTATCATATTAGCCAGCGGCGAATGTCTCCGCCTTCCTTAACTTCAACGTGATCATCTTGAACTTCCTTCACCATTTTAAAGCTCTGACTTAAAGCTCTTAAACTGCTGACTTGTTTTTTCTTCACCATTTTATTTTCTTTATAGTCAACTCTCCCACAGCTGCGTATATTTATACTCACTTTGTTCGTAACCCTCCTAAAACCCCCCTTGCCAACGCCCTTGTATTCCGAAACGTGGACTAGAATATAGAAAAATAAAGATGTAAACGAATGTTCTACATACCTGTTGGATGAGTTCAACTCAGGTAAATTGACGTTCTTGCATAATCTTTCCCATCAGTTATTCTTCACATCTGTTTCCACATGCATACACTAGCACTAGAAACTACTCACAGTGTATATAAAGAATGGGGTATATCTCTGCCAAGTTACTAAATATCGCATTCTATTCTATTCATGCAGTCCGTTTCAACGCAATCGGATCATTCCCATATCCGCTCCATCGACCATCCTAGCTTTTCTCGAAGTGTGTGTACGGCCTCACTTTTCCTGTAAGGTACTGATTGTATGTAGATACATCTACTTTTTTCCATTAAGAACTCTTGATCGATCAGACCCCTTTTCCACCTTCGACTCCTCAGTCTCTCGATATATCCATCCTTGTCTCGCCCATTCCTCTCTTATCTTAAGGAATGTAGAACAAATTTGGCGATGTCTCTTCATAGTTAAATCACACAGGATACATGGATACAATCATCCATAGTTTGCTAGCTTGATATCTAAGCTCACTTACATAATTTTAATTATTTTAAGACAAAGAAATAGTGAAAGTATGGTTGATTGGTCTTTGTAAGGATGCGTTCTTCTTGGCACGTCTTGCTTTATTGCTCGCGTTCGCCCGATGACTAAAGGAGTATACCTCTTCATCATCCGTCCTTAAAAGGACGTTAAGTGGGAGTTGTGTTGTTGTTTGCCCTATAACTGTGATATTTGCGCCTTTCGGCAACACATCCGACGTCAGCATGTAATTTTTGAGTACCGGGTTGTCTTCGCTCTTCGATCCTTACTCACTTGGCCAGACTAGACAGGTTAGTCTGTTACCAGAGACACCACGGAGAGGTGGAGCAGGGTCTGTATGGTTCTGTTTCACCGATCCTGGCGCAAGCCATCAGCTGTGGGTCGTTGACAATTTCCAGCTCTGGTGCTGTGAGTCGCGCCTTCGCCTCCCTTGGCACGTCTCAATCAGTTCAAACGCAGACCATGCTATTGTAGTATTACATAGCAGGGAGCAAGTGATGGGGTGTAACGTACACTCATATAAAGTATGGTGACAGCTTTATATAAAGCGATAATACAATATAGTGAGGGTTCGGCTTTCATGCGACCTTCTTCAGATGAAGATGCAGCTCTGCAGTTAATTGCTAATACCCTATTACATTGCAGTTTACTTCGTTTATATTTTGTTTGCACATTTCATTAAGAATTTTTAGAGCGCGATGATAAATACCTAGTTCAAACAGTAAGTCGCGACAGACATTTTTGTATATCTATACAAAATAGCCACAGATGGTACCCATTTTCAACATATTTAAACTAAAATATCGAAACAAATCCCAACTTAGTGGATGCCTACGCCAAGGACACGTCCCTTCAAACTCACAAACATAAGTCCGGTTTGCTGCCGGAGCTACTGAGTTATGTGATCTATGCAACACCCTGAGCTGTGCGTTTCATCCATTTTGATCGTGTTTCAATATTCCGATTGTTTTCGGGGACTGCAGCTACCTTCCTTTGTTTAAGAGATGAGATTAATTCGATGAGATTAATTCGGATGATTCCTCTGTAACGGGCGGTTGAGCATCTATGGATTTTAATTCCTTTGCAGTGATACCGGGGCCTTCAGTAACCATAACCATAAAACATATTCCTATGTTCATCGATCTGTGTTGGGCGTTTAAAAACAATTAACTAATATATTCCGATATTCAATAACACTGCATCTGCCAGGATATAGATGCAAATATAAAGATGGATATGGCCAGGTAGGGTACAGGTTTTAAGTTTTAAAATCAGCTTTCATTTTCCCAATAGCAAAACAAAACCAAAAAAAAAAAAAAAAAAAAAAAAAAAAAAAAAAAAAAACCTCCAACCTACTGGGGATTGAACCAACGTCACTAGATAGACAAACGACAGACTGAAAGCTTTATGTGTCCAACTTCCGATAGAAGTCTGGTCTGGCTTGTGGCATCACGACATCGAAAGGGGATGAATAATTGATTGTTTATTTAAGTCGAATGAACAGATCGTCACCATCTCACTGCGGATGAATACATAAGGGATAACACGGTACATCGTCTAGTAGTCTACTGACTACATCCTATTAAAGGGATAATACACGACTGTGAGGTTGGATGGGAAAATAGAAGAACTGGAAGAGGAAAGAAAAGAGAAATATGAATAAGAATAAGGAAAGAAATATTAATTAAGAACATGATATAAAATCATCATCATCATCAAGTACCATGTTCAATTGGTGTAGGTGATCAAGTGTCTCCACAATTTTCGATCTCGACAGTTATTTATCATTTCTGTTGTTGACCTTTGAACAAGCGATTCTCTTAAGCTGTCTGGTATATTTTCTCTTTGCTTCCCTCTATCTCTCCGTCACTCAATTTTCCCAGTTGTCACAATATATTCCAGGTGTTCTCTTCTCACTGCATGACCAAAAAATTATGATTGTTTCATCCTAATATTGGAAATTAGCTCTCTCTCTTTGCTTTCGCCTTTTTAAGAACGTTTTCATTACTCTTTTTAGCTGTCCGTGGTATTCTCAACATTCTTCTGTAAAATCACATTTCTACAGACTCCAGTGATTTTCTTTTCTGTTGTCTCATTGTCCATGATTCACATCCATTTGTTAAGACTGGCGCTACATAACATTTCAAAACTCTTATTCTTGTTTCTATCATCAAAAATGAACTGCACAGTATCTTCCTCATTTTTTTTTGGAAAGCTGCTTTTGCCTGAGTCATTCTGCACCTCACTTCTGTTGTACATCTACCACCTGAGTTTAACATTGTTCCCAGATATCTAAATTCATTTACCTGTTTTAACGATATAAAATACTTCGACAAATAGGCCACTACGTTACGTATGTAATTACACTCGGGATGCAGATTCAACATATGTTTCTATAGGGCAGCAAACGACACACAACTGACCTTTTTAGTAATTACTAACGAACAAGAACTATCCGTAAATTACGGCATCTTTTCGTAGTGTTCACGCCGTAAAATTTTTCCCAGTAAATCCTTTAGTTTTACCAGCCAAAACTTTTTAATTTTGATACATAAAACCTTTAGTTTTGATTTGCCATAACCTGCATTTTAATATCCCAAACAATTTAGTTTTGATTTGATATAATCTGGATTTCGTCAACCCAAACAATTTAGTTTTGATTTGCTATAATCTGAATTTCGACATCACAAACAATTTAGATTTGAATTGCTATAATCTGCATTTCGACATCCCAAACAATTTAGATTTGATCTGCTATAATCTGCATTTCGATATCCCAAAGAATTTAGATTTGATTTGCCGTAATCTGGATTTCGTCATCCCAAACAATTTAGATTTGATTTGCTGTAATCTGCATTTATTAAGCACAAAATAAATTTAGCTTTGATTTGCCGTAATCTGGATTTCGTCATCCCAAACAATTTAGTTTTCATTTGCCATAATCTGGATTTCGCCACCCCAAACAATTTAGATTTGATTTGCTATAATCTGCATTTCGACATCCCAAACAATTTAGATTTGATTTGCTATAATCTGCATTTATTAAGCACAAAAATAAATTTAGCTTTGATTTGCCGTAATCTGGATTTCGTCATCCCAAACAATTTAGATTTGATTTGCTATAATCTGCATTTATTAAGCACAAAAATAAATTTAGCTTTGATTTGCCATAATTTGGATTCGCCACCCCAAACAATTTAGATTTGATTTGCTATAATCTATAGTCCTTTAAATTTCTCACCTCTAACCTTTTCATTATCTCACCTCTAGTCCTTTCAGTTTCTCACTTCTAACCTATTCATTATCTCACCTCTAGTCCTTTCAGTTTCTCACCTCTAACCTACTCATTATCTCACACCTATTTCTGCAACACCGACATCAAATGATGTATGTATATATCATCTATCACTTTCATTTTGCCACAACCACCTCTCCCGCCAACCCCATTTTTTTTTCCCACCCACCTGTTGTTACTGTTTCCCCAACTGGCCCCATAACCGCATTCCCACCCTAATTTATTTCAACACCCCTCCCCCCAGTACACTTGTTAACATCATCGATAAATGTAGCAATAGAAACGTACTATAAAGAAAGAGATTTCGTTCATTTGTCTAGAAATAGATTTTACTTGTCTCGGAGCATTGCCCTGTTTGTTCGTTACTCACTACACCCGACTGAGATTCTCCGCCGAAATATGTAGTGCTGGAAAACTCCTGCTCGAGAAAACTCACAATGACTAATCTAACACCGTTAGAGTTGTTGCTGGGACTACTCATAGACTGAGCGTTATCTTTCCGTCACATTCACACTTTCAGAGCGCGATAAAAAATAAAAAGAAGAAAAAAAAAACATTAGTCATACATCTTGTGCTCACGCGGAAGGTGTCTTTGATTTCCATTCTAAAAACATAGGCCTCAAAATGGCCTCGTGAATCGAACACGATCTTAAAGGATCAGACGAACTCTAGTACAGCAGCGTTTTCCATTAATCAAACTGTGAGTATATTTGAGCATGTCTCAGGGGCGTACAAACAGTGGGAAGGCTTGGATCCTCAACAGATGATAGCCAGTAGAAATTGTACCACAGGTAGGGTAATATAAAGATTGATACAGAATGTTCATTCTCGTGAGAATGTTAAGTGTCTTGACTTGACAGTAGTAAAAGTGTGGAGTGTTTTCAACTGAAAGTAGTAGAGATGTGAACGATTATGTTACTTGGTGATATGTGATTATGAAATGTTTTCAGTAACAGAAGTGTGAAGTATTTTAAACATACTTAACAGAAGTGTGAAGTATTTTAAACAGACTTTAACAGAAGTGTGAAGTATTTTAAACATACTTTAACAGAAGTGTGAAGTATTTTAAACAGACTTTAACAGAAGTGTGAAGTATTTTAAACAGACTTTAACAGAAGTGTGAAGTATTTTAAACATACAGTAACAGAAGTGTGAAGTATTTTAAACAGACAGTAACTGAAGTTTTTTTAAACAGAAAGTAACAGAAGTGTGAAGTATATTAAACAGACAGTAACAGAAGTGTGAAATATTTTAAACAGACAGTAACAGAAGTGTGAAATATTTTAAACAGACAGTAACAGAAGTGTGAAGTGTTTTAAACAGACAGTAACAGAAGTGTGAAGTATGTTAAACAGACAGTAGCAGAAGTGTGAAGTATTTTTACAGGGCAGTAGTAGTAATATGAACTATTTTCACTTGACAATAGGAGGCGTGTGAAGTTGTTTTTTTTTAAGTTGGCAGGAGAAATGTGAAGTATTTTCACTCCAGTATACATGTGAAATGTTTCCACCCAGTTATAGACTGAAATTGAAGTGTTGTCATTGTTCTTTCTCTTTCGTTCCTCATTTGCCTTTCAGCGTCGACGGGAGAGACAATTTGCGGTCATTTGCTCTTCTGTTCGCCTATGCTGCTATTATATTTCTTAGTGTTTCGAATATTCCGCAAATCCCTCCTTTTCGGGGTCGACCTTTGGGTTTGGCGTTCTCGCAACTTTTTGTGAAGTCTCGTTGTGTTGTGTTATGATCTTTCTGCCTTGCCACGTGGCCAAACCCATTTTATTTGTTGTTTCTTTATATATTCTATGACGGGGGGTTATTCATATCTGTTTTCTCAGTTCTTCATTTCTGATCTTGTCTCTCAGACTGTTTCCTGTCATTCGTCTAACACATTTCATCTGAGTAGAGGTTATTTTTCTTATTGTTCTTGCATCTAGGGTTCAGGTCGAGCATTAGTAGCACAACGTTGGGATGAAGATTATATTGTAGAGTGTCTGTGTTGCCTCAGTTGGACAATAATGGTGATAACTGTCTAGTGTTGTCATTAAACAATACTAATTCAAGGCATTAATAAATACATTAGACGAGATCTCCTCTTCACTATTGCTTTCTGCCCCATTCCGAGATCCGATAAGAAGTTACCAACTCTGAGAGTGTGCTCACAAGAGTTCAATGGAGACGGCAGCAAAGTAAATACCAGACTTAAGTGCAAGTTCGAATTGCCTGTTTTGTTCAATAATTTTTTTAAAGTTCGGAATGCTTTCATTAGTGTTTGTTGCTGCATTGTTCTGGCTTGTTCTATTCGCTGTTCACGTTTACCATGAAGCGATGTGAGGTTTTCTTTAACTGTTCATTCACGCTGCGCTGGGGAGAATGGTGGTTGTTAATCCAATTCGCTGCAGGATTAGACCATATTGTTTATTCATTTAGATTGTCCTTCGCGTGGCCTGAGGTCAGACACATCATGGTAGTACATTCACAATTAACAGATGCCGTGTCTGTTGGTGGTATGTAACATATTCCCCGATAACTTTTATATGACGTAGGTAAAATTTGTTATTTGTTTGTATATGGAAGGCCCCGGTATCACTGCAAACGAATTAAAATCCATAATTGCTCAACCGCCCGTGCCAGCGTATCATCCGAATTAATATCTCATCTCCCAAACAAAGAAAGGTAACTGTAGTCCCCATCATAGCAATCTCAGCACACGCCAAAAGACATAAGGCGAAACCGTGCAGAAAGTGAACACAGCAAACTGTTCCCTGTCATACGATATCATTATTCATCGTAAACAATTGGAATATTGAAACATGATCAAAACGGATGAAACACACAGCTCACGGTGTGCACAGAGCACTGTAGGTAACATGTTTCTCCACAACTTTACATGACGTAGGCAATGTGTTTCTCTACAACTTTATATGGCGTAGGCAAAATGTTTATCCATAACTACATATGACGTAGGCAATATGTTTCTCAATTCAGGGGAAGAGGTATGTTTACAGCACTCGGAAAAAATGACAAATAATCAAAACTTTTTTCACTGATTATCGCTGATTATTTGTCATTTTTCCGAGTGCTGTAAACATACCTCTTCCCCTGAATTGATTCACTGATTATCGCCTCGGAAGTTTCCCTCTATAATAATATTCATTTATTATTATTGTCTCCAATATGTTTCTCCACAACTTTATATGACGTAGGCAATTTGTTTCTCCACAACTTTATATGGCGTAGGCAATATGTTTCTCCACAACTTTATATGGCGTAGGCAATATGTTTCTCCACAACTTTATATGACGTAGGCAGTATGTTTCTCCACAACTTTATATGACGTAGGCAGTATGTTTCTCCAAACCTTTATATGACGTAGGCAGTATGTTTCTCCAAAACTTTATATGGCGTAGGCAATATGTTTCTCCAAAACTTTATATGACGTAGGCAGTATGTTTCTCCACAACTTATATGACACAAGCAATATGTTTCTCCACAATTTTATATGACGTAGTCAATATGTTTATCCATAACTTCATATGACGTAGGCAATATGTTTATCTATAACTTCATATGACGTAGGCAATATGTTTATCCATAACTTCATATGACGTAGGTAATATGTTTCTCCACAACTTTATATGACGTAGGCAATATGTTTATCCATAACTTCATATGACGTAGGCAATATGTTTATCCATAACTTCATATGACGTAGTCAATATGTTTCTCCACAACTATATATGACGTAGGCAATATGTTCCTCCACAACTTCATATGACGTAGGCAATATGTTTCTCCACAACTTTATATGACGTAGGCAATATGTTCCTCCACAACTTTCTATGACATTTGTTATGTACACCTCCATAACTTTCTAGGACATTTGTTATGTGCACCTCCACAACTTTCTATGACATTTGTTATGTACACCTCCACAACTTTCTATGACATTTGTTATGTACACCTCCACAACTTTCTATAACATTTGTTATGTACACCTCCACAGCTTTCTATGACATTTGTTATGTACACCTCCACAACTTTCTATGACATTTGTTATGCACACCTCCACAACTTTATATCTCTATAGATGTTCATCATTGTTGTTGTTGACTTTTTACTTATCTATTCTCCTTTTTAATTATCCCATAACATGACCCACAAGGAGGGAGCCGCGATAGCTTAGTGGTTAGTGAACTGGACTACCACGGACAAGGGGTAGGGTTCGATCCCAACCTACGGCTTCCTGGTTCACCCAGCCTTTAATGGGTACCGGATTTTTTCTTGGGAAATTAAAGCAGCACGGGCGTAATACTGACCACATTGCCCCAAAAATCATGTGCTGAAGGTTCGTAAAATATAGGGTTACTAACACCATATTTCCCTATACGCCACTTGGCGTGACGTGCGTACTTTACTTTTTTTTTTTTTTAACTATGACCCACAACGAGGATTATTTCTTCTAACGTTGGTAGTAATCCTCCTTTCCGTTTCGACCTCTTATATATCGCATTCTTTAATCTCTTAGCTTACGATGAAACTCTATTTTCTTCCGAAAACCCACATTTCTGTTGTGGTCTCCAACGATTTTATTGGTTTGCTGCCAGATTGTCCAGGATCCTCTTCCGTTTCACCCTTTCAACATTATTTTTCTGTTTGATATAAAATGTGCATCCAATATTTCCTCTCGGGCGTTATTTCTCTTGTATCTCTTCTTGTGACCTTAACTGTTTTCTTAAATATAGTAGTTCATATATTGTGCTGACCCTTAGCGCTTTGAATAGAGATGAAATATGACATTGATACTAATAATTGAGAAGATATGATAAGAATGAAGCTATACTAATTATCGCCGATTATTTCGTTGTTATTTGAAGTTTAACAATCTGAGAGAACATGATAATCTTTATGCCACAGCCGTAGCCATCTATATATTTACAAAAGCCCGCGGGCAGCAAATGAAACCGGAAAACCCTCCAACAAATGTGACGTTATCAGCGATAGGAGCTATAGACAACTGACTTCACTCTACCCACAATCGCCCCTTCTCACAAAGCTGAAAAAAGTCACGATAATTTGAGGATTTCCATGAATTCCTTTTCAGCCCGTAGGCCTTTGTAAATCTACAGATAGCTATGTCACAGCATCGGTTTTCTTACATGTTGACATATTTTTAGCAATACCATCGCTGATTGAATTCATAGTAAGCCTGTGATGTGATGAGTTTTTAGACTTGTATCATATGTTGTATAGAACCACATACACATAGATACACATAGATATTATTGTTAGTTGTGACCTTTACCTCTCTGGTAACTTCGGCTCTCCCCGGTGCTCAGTTAATTTTAGTTGATAACGAAAAGTGCACACAATTGGTTCAAGTAGCTAACTGGTTATGCGCGCATAGTTCACGCTTATATATAGAGCTAAAAAAAACTTGAATAATGTTCGTAATAGCGAAATTCTAAGAGACGTAGCAAGAACTGAAAGACAATGGCTACTTGAGTATCAAAATTATCATTTGCCATACCGGTTGGCGTAGGCGATCATGTCCTTCCACAAACTTCTATCTACAGTGCGTCGTATCAGTTCTGTTGTTGACTGTTTCTATGCCATGACACCAAGCTAACCAGTATTTCTCTCTTTGTCGTCCACGATTTCTTTTTCCTTTTATTTTACCAGTTGTAACAGAGTATTCCTACTTTAACTTTTTATGATGTGCCCGAAAAAAAATGTTCATTGTTTCTTTCTGATGTTTCTTAGGAGCTCCCTTTTTGTGTTGGCTCTTTGAGTACTTGAGTATAGGCGGGATAGACGCTGACCAAGGACAGTATGTGGAAATGAGTTGAGACAGGGATGTGCAAAGTGGGCGAGACTTAGAGCACACCGAATAATCAAATATCCATCCTGTTTTGAGGGATTTTGTTTGTATAAAACATCACTAGAAGTGTCGAACATTGCTTTCTTCCTCAGTCATTGTGACCAAAAGCAATAATAATGATAATGATACTGATTTTGTTTTTTCTTCACTTTCTGGGCACCGGATTCATACTTTGTATGTGTCTGACACTTCAACAGTAAGTATCTGCAAGTAAACACAAAGTTATCTTCAAGTAAACAGAAAGATATTTTCAAGTAAACAACAAGTTATCTGCAAAGTAAACAAAAAGTTATCTGCAAGTAAACACAAAGTTATCTGCAAGTAAACAAAAAGTTATCTGCAAAGTAAACAAAAAGTTATCTGCAAGTAAACAAAAAGTTATCTGCAAAGTAAACAAAAGTTATCTGCAAAGTAAACAAAAAGTTATCTGCAAGTAAACAAAAAGTTATCTGCAAGTAAACACAAAGTTATCTGGAAAGTAAACAAAAAGTTATCTGCAGGTAAACAAAAAGTTATCTGCAAGTAAACAAAAAGTTATCTTCAAGTAAACAAAAAGATATCTTCAAGTAAACAACAAGTTATCTGCAAGTAAACACAAATTTATCTTCAAGTAAACAAAAAGATATCTGCAAGTAAACATAAAGTTATCTGGAAAGTAAACAAAAAGTTATCTGCAAGCAAACAAAAAGTTATTTGCAAAGTAAACAAAAAGTTATCTGCAAATAAACACAAAGTTAACTGGAAAGTAAACAAAAAGTTATCTGCAAGTAAACTAAAAGTTATCTGCAAGTAAACAAACAACACCACAGCAACATTCCAGGAAGTGGTTATGTTAATATCAGAAGACAAAGGGCGCAAGAGAAAGGAGATGAGGCCATGCACAACAAATGCATCTTGTTCACTCTCCGTTTGTTGTTGTTGGTGATGATGATATAATGCCATGAGTTGATACGGACGGGTGCCCATTGATTGTGGCGAGTCATAAAGGCTCTCTTAACATTCCCGGCTTTTACTGGGGAGGTTTGAGTTTGTCTCGTCCCAGGCTATGCTGGAAAACTACCTATCTAGCCTAGAGGCACTGCAATACTGCGTCTTCTATATCAGTAAGATAGACTACAGGAAACACAGAGATCCTAGCTTCTGTTAGCCAGCCTGTTTTGGCGCAGGTTGTACCGGGGGAGACCACGAGGAGGTAGAACTGCTAGGTCTTGGTCAGCTGACGGGCCGTCGTACCCTGCTATTGCGACTTCAAATCGCAGGAGCTTTAGCTCTCTCTTCATTCTATGGTCGGATCTATCTATCCAATATTGGCAGATTCAGTCACGAGAGAATCTGCTCAGTAAAACAGCATCCAGGATTAAGACAATAATATATTACCAAACTACTGACAAATCACCATTGATTGCTTCCAACTGTCTGCCAAGATGTCAAAGACCATATACAGGCCTACTAGAGTAATACAGCGAGTGGTTAAAAAAAAAATCAATTAAGTAAAATTGATACCTGTAGGCAAATCGTTTTTTTTTTTTTTTTTTTTTTAAATGTAACTTTAAAAGTGCGAGATCCGTGTCATAGTGGCGTGTGCTACTTTTAGTTCGTTCAGAAAGTCGTGCCCACAGAGTTTATTAATTATCTCGTAGTTTATGAATTTCTGTAATTCTTTTTACGTGAAATCTTATTTTTTTCACCGACCTTCAATATGTTTTTTTTTTTTTGTTTTTGGCCTACTGTCATGCATTTAGGAAAGATTTTTGCTTATTTGAGGTATATAAAAATATTATTTTCTTGCTTGTCCTAAATTTTAGGATTTTAAAATACCTACATTTGTTGTAATCAGCTCCCCAATTAAAAAGGTAATTTCACGTGCACCCCACACAATCTTAGCACCGTTTTGCACTCTTAACTTATAAGACAGTGTCACTCCCAGGTTTTTATTGGTAAATCTATTTCCGGTTTCTTGTTAAATTGATCCAGAGGCGTATTTTGACACAATATTTACTATTAATAAATATTCATGTATGCGTGATAATTTGTTAACTGTTGTGAAGTTACTACTTGATTTTTAAAAACCATGAAGAGTTTAAAGTGTAAATTCATCACTATGCAAAAGGTAACTGTGTTTTTGTACATGCACTTTTGCAAGGAATCTAAAAGGGGTCGTTATATTACTACTATTCAATGTAATACGGATACGCCTTTGGCTTGCATTGTTAGAAAATTAACATAATTTACAGTAAAATTTAATGTTTAGGGTACGAGGTTGATGCTTTCCTAAAATTATACAACAAAAAACGATTTGTGCAAAATTCAGTCTACCTTTGTACTTAAATGTTATAAAATCTGAAGGTCGGTGAAAAAAATAAGATTTCATGAAAAAGAATTACAGAAATTCATCAAACAGTTTCCGAGATAATTGGTCAACTCTGTGGGCACGAGTTTGTGAACGAACTATAGTTTCAATAGCCGTTAAATTATTTATGCACGGTATAAAATTTATGTCTGTTTCAAAAGCCAGTTTTTCCAGTTTGTATTTTTTCTGGGCAGACCAAAACCGACAGCGATATAAAATTAGCATTTAAAATTGGGTAACTTAAAACTTCATTATAGAGTCTGTGAAGTAAACAGCGCGTCATTCTGTATCGTTTTTAACGCATGATTCACTGCTGCACTGCAAAGGTGGGCGCGGAAGTGAAATAAAAGGGGGGGGGGGGGGGGTGTGAGGGGTGTCCTGTGTAATATTTGCCACTTTTCTAGTTTCAGGAGATGTGTTTTTTTTTTAAGATTTCTAAGAGTGCGTTTATTGAAAAACCATGTTTTGTATTTATAACCATATTTATGGCAGTTTCTAGAGTGTTTGTGTACCACCGTCGTTCTGATAAAACGCATCTTCAGTGTTCCCTTATTGTATTTTATTGTTTAATGGAGACTAGGTTTCTTCAAAGACACATGCTTGAATAAGAAACATTTGAGAAAGTGTTCTGGAACACATAGTTCATTAGCTATTTACGAAAAAGTGATGTCCGGAAAAAGAGTTCTTAAATGTTATGTAGTGCCAGTCTTAACATATGGATGTGAATCATGGACAATAGGACTACAGACAAGAAAATCACTGGAGGCCGTAAAAATATGATTTTGCAGAATAATGTAGAGGATACCATTGGCAGCTAAGGAGAGTAATTAAAAATGTTCTGAAAGTGGCCAAAGTAAAAAGACAATCAATTTTCAATATTAGGAAGAAACAATCATCATTTTTTAGCCATGTAATGAGAAGGGAATAGCTGGAATATATTGTAACAACTGGAAAAATCGAGGGACGAAGAGATAGAGGGAAGCAAAGAGATAAGATACCAGACAACTTAAGAGAATGGCTTAGCAGAAGGTCAACAACGGAAATAATAAATAACTGTCGAGATCGAAAGGTGTGGAGAGACATGATAACCGACGCCAGCAGGCACGGTACTTGATGATGATGATGTCCGAAAAAAAAAATATTCTTAGTTATAGCTTTCTTCTTCTTTAACATTCAAATTCCTCTACTGAGTACATCACTTCGGAAAACGAACCGCCTTTATGGATTTGGTCGTTAGCCGAAGGTCATCATAACTTCCGCAAGGGAGCGTATTCATTGGCTGTAGATTGAGATTGTGTCTCATTGTCATTTCCTGATAGACTCGCCGGTCAGGCTGACATGTTTCATCTCAAAATGAGGGGAAAGTTAATGAAGTCTTATTGACAGTTTCACACACATGGCAGCTTTTGTATGCATTAACATTTTGTGATGTTGCTCAAATTTACACGTTAATGTAAATATTTTCTCTCTGAAATAGTAACAATGTGTAACACCATATGAAAGTTACAGTAACCCAGTTTAATTATTTATTGTTTTCAATAGTGTGGTTTTTACTTTTGATTTAAAAAAAAAAAACTATATTCAAAATAGTATATATATATGACTTTCTCATTGCAGTATATATCATAACAGGTGATACTGGTCGTCATCAAGCTACTGTATGCAAGAACAAAAATAAAGACACACTAACAATAAGAACTTGGAACATTAGATCAGCATTCTAAGTTGGCAAACTAGAAAACATCAACCAAGAAATAAAGAGAATGAACTTGAATTTTGACTTATGGAAGCGAATCATGGACAGTAGGAAAAAACGATTAGAGACCACAGAGATAAGATTTCTCAGAAGAATATTGAAAGTTCCCTGGACAGCTAAAAAGACCAATGAAGAAAATCTCAAAGAGGCCAACACAAAAAGGGAACTCCAAAAAAAACATCAGAAAAAAATAATCAACATTTTTTGGGCACATCATGAGAAGAGGAAAGTTGGAATCTTCTTCTTCTTCCACCTTTTTAGCTCCCTGTGGAGCATAGGTCTCCAAAAAACACTCTCCAAGTCGTTCTGTTCTTTGCCATTCCTATAAGATCATTATATGTCTTCCCCATCATCTTCATCTCTGCTTCTATCTGTCGTCTCCAACAATTCCTTGGTCTTCCTCTTTGTCTTTCCCCCAGGGGATTCCAAAAAAGGGCCTGCTGTTTAATACTCTCAGTTGGCTTCAGCAGTGTGTGTCCTATCCAGCGCCATCGTCTTCGTTGTATCTCTTTATCCACTGGTATTTGACTGGTACATTTCCATAATTCTATATTAGTGATTTTGTCCTGCCATTTCCATCCTTTTATTCTGCGTAAGCATCCATCAATGAAAGTCTGTATCTTCATGATTGTCAATGTTGTTGTTCTCCATGTTTCACAGCCATATAATAGAACCGACCTAACAGTTGAACATTTTTAGTATTGTAATTAAACTTATTTTTTGTACTTCCATATGTATCCCAGTGCAACGAAAGCTCCTCTTGATTTTGATATCCTTATTTTGGTAAAGTTGGAATACTTGGTTCTTTTTCTTTTTTCTTTATCACTGATACCGAAATGGTGTTGTGGTTATATCATTTGTCGCTCTTGAGCTGCTCGAACTGTCTGAGTTAGTGATTTTCCTTTGTTGTTACATGCATGTTGGTCTTTTTCCATGCATTCTCGAGAAGAACGCCTTTGATGGTGATTGGTGAGGATTACTTCTGACCAGGTGGTCCAACCATTTAAGTTGTTTGTTCTATATATTCTTGGCAGAGTTTTGTTCCTACTATTTTTCTTATGGTTTCATTTGGTATTCTATCTCTTCTTGTGTTGTTGTTACTTTTCTCAAGCATCGTATCTCACATGTATTGATCTTTCTTAAATGTGATTTATAAAGGGTCCATGTTTGACTTTCATAGCACAGAGTTGGTATGAAAATGCTATTTATCATTTGTTGTTTAGCTGCTATAGAAATGTTTGAATGTCTTAACAATGGTGAAAGCTGGTATGTGACAGCATTTGCTTTTTGTATTCTCATGTCAATTTCTCTGTCTATTTTTCCATCTTCTGTTAACATTGTGCCCAAATACTTGAATTCCTCTACTTGTTTTATTTCTTTATCTTTGATCTTAATGTTTAGTGGGTGTCTTAATTTGCGTATTCTCATAGCCTCTGTTTTTGCTGTGTTAATTTTCATACTGTAGTTTGTACAACTTTTATCTAGAGATGTTATATGCTGTTGTAGCAGGTTTTCATCCTCATATATTAGGCATTGGTCATCTGCGAAGAGTAGCTCGTTAATGTTGGAATTTTCTACCTCAAAGTTTTTATTTGGTTCTCCTTATTGCTGGTTGTTTCCAGATTTATTTTGACCATATATATATAATGAAGAGGAGTGGTGAGAGGACATATCCTTGTCATACACCTGTTGTAACCTGAAACCATTCTGACAAAACCTCCGATGTTCTAACGGCACTTTGACTGTTTTTATATACTATTATATTATCTAGTAATTGTCCTGCTACACCGTAGGTTTCTAAAGTTTGCCAAAGGTTATTCTTGTCCACAGGGTCAAACGTTTTTTTTCTGGTCTATAAACACTATATTTAGGTTTCTGTTATATTCTATTGTTTCTTCACATAGTTGTCTCAATGTAAATATAGCATCAGTATATCTTTACTTGGTTACAACTGGCAAAATAAAAGGAAAGAGAGATCGCGAACGACAAAGAGAGAAAATACTGGTTAGCTTGGTTTCATAGCATGGAAAACAGTCAACAACAGAACTGATACGATGCACTGTAGATAGAAGATTGTGAAATGACATGATCGCCTACGCCAACCGGTATGGCACATGATGATGATGATATATAATTAAAATTGAAGATTCAACGCGTGTAAGTAAAATTACAAATCTTACATTGACGATACCATTTCGACACTATGTGATTATAGTCTTTAAGATGGTAATTATATTACCAGTGATTTAATGTTAGAAACAATATTGGACAAGCAACATGCCGCCACAGTAGCAGTGTAAAGACTTAAAGCAACACCAGAAAAAAGGTTGTTTTCATCGTAAATTCGCTTTTTAAACAGAGAAGAGGTGAAGATGAGATGGTGATGATGCTGAGATGGTGATGATGATGACGATGATAATGATGACGCTGATGCTGGTAGTGATGATAACGGTGATGATGACGATGATGGTGTGGTGATAATGACGATGATTTTAGTGATGATGGTGGTGATATACATGATGACCGCGATGATAATGATGATGATGATGATGGGGTAAACACAAGACGTTGGCTCTTAGATCCTTGAAGTTGATGTAAAGATTACAATGACTTGGTCGTTTCTTTCTGATGTTCCTTAGGAGCTCCCTTTTTGTGTTGGCCTCTTTGAGAATTTCCTCGTTGGTCTTTTTGCTGTCCAGGGAACTTTCAATATTATTATGAGAAGTCCCATCTCTGTGGCCTCTAATCGTCTTTTCATTTGTATGTTTACGGTCCATGATTCGCTTCCATAGGTCATAATTGGCTCTGATTAGCACCAATGAACTGTCTTTCTCACTTCTATTGACATAGATTTAGTGCATAACATGTATTTCATTTTCTGAAACGTTTTTTTGGCCTGAGTTATTCTGATTTTTATTTCTGCTGTGCAACTTCCATCTGATGTTATTATTGTGCCCAAGTATTTGATGCGTTGAACTTGTTTCAGATTTGTCCTGTTTATCTTTATGCTGCATGATTGTTTCTTCGATATGGCCATTACTTCTGTTTTCTTACTATTCAGACCTTTCTTGTTTCTTTCTTTTGCTATTATGTTTATCATTTATTGTAGTTCATTATGTCTCTGCTATTAAGACTGTGTCATCCGCATATCGCAAATTGTTTGTTTTAAGTTACATTTCCTGTAACTATACTATGTTGTCCCTAGAATCACAAAACTCCCACTGGTAGAAAGCCACATCAACCGATGCATAAAATAAATAAACCACCATAAATAAATAATGCACAAAAATGAAACTTGCACGGACGATACTTGAAGCAACTTGAAAAGGCGGGGAAGCAACTCGTACGTTAACTCCCTTTTATCCACAGACTATGTTTGTCAGTGCGCACTAAGGAAGAAGGTCACACGTAGACTTACGTGTGTTGTGTTGTACGTTGCTAGCATACCGTCTGGTCTTGGTGGTGTGCGAACACAACGTTCGGAGGATGGTTCTAAGTGATAGGTGAAGCGCAGTGAGTTTTATCAAGCAGTTTGAGTTGTGCGCACATTACTGTAGGAAATATATTTCGTGGAGTAAAGCAGACTCTGTTGTAAGTATATATGAGTTTGTTGTGAAGAGTGTAATAGGGATACTTTAGTAGTGTAAAAGGTGTGGAAATATTTATAAATCTTATCGATAGATTAGATGTAGAGCAATGCTTGTATTAGTCGAGGTAATATAATAGATATTTGTATATAATAAAATATATCTTTTTGGAATGTAATGTTTTTTTATATAAAAGAAGTAAGAAAAATGTATGAGTCTCTAAGATATATTTGATGTAGATTCGGCAAATGTGCATTTATTTATTAGTCTGTTAGAATGTATTTGATATAAATGAGACAATGTATTTAGATGTTTAATTGTTCAAATATATTTGGTATAGGTAAGACAATTTATAAAGATGTTTGAGTCTACTCGGATAGATTTAACAGAGATATGAAATTAGGTTAACTCTGGTATATCCCTACAGGTTTATCTTGTTTTCATCTCTCGGTAATACATACATATAAAACTATCTTTCTTCACGGCGTTATCCCATTACATTGGGGTCTGTCAGGGGGGTCATTCAAGACCGGAGAATAGAGGCCGATTGTGCTCACCAATCGCCACGAGGTGTTTGGGTCTGATTTTTTTTTTTTTTTTTTTTTGCTTCACCAACAGAGAAAATGTTTTGACCTTACCGACACCGAAGCTCGAACCCACGCTCTCCTGGATTGTAGCAAGACGATTTATCGATTCGGCTACCTGTTCTCCCACACTTTTTTTTATCTTGCTTTTGACCGTGGTTTGTGTTCATAACACCTATCGTGGTTTTGTAATATAGCGGTAGTAGTTCTTTATTTTTGGTCCGTGGCCATGACTCCTAAGGCAACTCCAAGTCTGGCCCACACGCTGAAACGCTTTAGACGCGCTGAAAATTTACGTTCATTAGATGTTCGTTCAGGATTTTCCTCAAAGAAACTCGAATTGCGATAATTTGAACGTTCGGTTGTTAGCAATAACATCATCATCATCAAGTACCGGGCCTACTGGCGTAGGTGATCATGTCTCTCCACAACTTTCGATCTCGACAGTTATCGTTTCTGTTGTTGACCTTCTGCCTTCTGACCTACTGTTGTTGCCATTCTCTTAAGCTGTCTGGTATCTTTTCTCTTTGTTTTCTCTTCGTCCCTCAATTTTTCCGGTTGTTACAATATATTCCAGTTGTTCTCTTCTCATTACATGGCCAAAAAATGATGATTGTTTTTTCCTAATATTGGAAATTAGCTCTCTTTTTGCTTTGACCTCTTTCAGAACATTTTAGCAATAACAAGTGTCTATAAATAGTAGTCAGGCGAGGATTACTTTATATATTTCTATATCTCGAAGAAGCAAAAGTCATTCCTATTGCCTGGCAGGAGGGAATAAATTGTAATTTAGGTTTGACGAAAATATAAATATGTATTTTCAACAATTTGAACATCAACAATGCTGAGATATACATTTGTAAACGGCAGATATTTTTTTATTTAATTTGTGAACGCACTACGATTGTTATATTATAATAGCTTCTCCAGCCTAGTGGAGTTGACGTTTAAACACTCTTCTATATATTCAGTAAAATTCATATTCTCAAACAAGCCATGTGTGCGCACCATGACGTGCATTTGTTTAGCCTACTCCCCGCAGTGAAAGCGACAGTCTCCAGCATGGATTAAAAGCCTCAAAAATACAATATTCAAGTATACCCATAACAATATTTAATTGCTTTATAACTATTAAAGTATCAGGAAGCGAAGGACGTGAGCAGTTTCTAGTTAGTATATCGGCCGATCATCCTCGCTGCACATAGTATAACTCCGTGAGTGTTCAGATGTCTTTCCTAACACTCAACATGTTTGCAACTGGCGACACCGGTTCTGTATTGTTTTATTTTTCTTCTCTTATTATGTATATATATAATACATAGCACTCTTATCTAGCATTATCCTTTTGAACGTGATGTTAGGAGAAATGGAAACAAAATAGAAAACAAAATAGAAAAAACCGGTATGGTTAAATCTTAACGTAATAAGTGACGACACAAATTAGAACGACGTTTCGGCTCAATATGCCTTCAGCAGGAATAACCATACAACACACACGGAGATTTGTATTTAAATTTTTTTTAAAAATAATAAATAATTTAAAAATAATAATTTCGAACTAGAATGAGAAATACAAAATAAAATGTCTTCCCTGTATACTGCGTTCAGGCAGTTTTTTTTCTATATTTTTTTTCTTCATTTGTCCTTACAATTAGCTTTACCGCAGCTTAGCATTTTTATACATTTATATGCATTTCTTCGCCTTGACCTTAAAGTGATGTTCTGGAAATTTATTACAGATTATGAATTTGCATTCATTACCGATACCTCAGGGAGCCACGATAGCTCAGTCGTTAGTGAACTGGACTACAAAGGACATGAGATAGGGTTTGATCCCAATCGACGGCTTCCAGCTTGACCCAGCCTTTAATGGGTACCAGGTTTTTTCTGGGCAAGTAAAGCGGCACGGGCGTAATACCGACCACATTACCCCAAAAACTCATGTGCCGAAGGTCTGTAAAATGTATGGTCACTAATACCATATTCCATAATCCCGTGTGTTACCGGTGCCTCATTATGAGGGAGGTAAATAATAGTGACACTGTGACCTTCCAGGCATGTCGTAAGAAGCGACTAATGAGGTTGATCGATGACTTGACAAGCTGTCAATGTAAAAAGTATTGTTATGGAAACAGCGCCATAGATTTTAGAGCAGTGATCTCTGCAATATGTGCCATTTTGGCACGCAAGATTTCTGTTTTTGAGATTGTGGTTCTGCTCTATGTGCCATCTTCGGCTCTAAAGGACAATAGATAGATAGATAGAACACCATATTCCCTATATGCCACTTGGCGTGACGGGGGTACTTTACTTTCTTCTTTTTTTTTTTCACCGATACATCTACTCGCCCTGCCTTACTGAAGGTATTAAGAATGTCACCTCCGTCCATTGTTAGTCCGATCTCTAAAAAACCTAAGCCAGCAAGCCTGTTTGCTAGTTCATGTTTGCTTACACCCGAGTGTCCTGGCACAAAAATGAAGCAGATAAGATTGTTGAACGGCCTCTAGGTGATACATAATTCCAGTGACACTATCATTTTCAACACGTTTGCCAAAACTATTAAGAAAAACAATTATTCTACAACCATCCAGTAAGTATTGCTGGATTTCTACCAGATTTTGATAACATGGTGAGGTACCAATTGTATTACTTCTCTCTTTATCTTTCATATTACATCCTTCCAGCTACACAGGACTTGTAGAGAACCTCGTCATGAGTACATATTCTGAGCGAGGTTCTCAGCTGTCAACTTCAGTAAAGGAATCGGTGCCTGTTGCCATTGCCGATCTTACAGCATTCTTTTGTTATCTCTGCAGGTCGGCCTCTTTTTTTCTGTTGTTTCTCAATTTGAAAATGTTTTTTTTTTTTTGGGTGATATCCCAATTTTATGCTTCTGTTTTAATCCGCTACGACATTTTGAAATCGTTGTCTCATTTAGTTGACAGATATGCAGGCACTGTACCGTTGTACAGCACCCGTGGAACAGCGTTCTTTACCAGGTCGCTAGTCTCGCCAACCAGGGTCAAAGTAAACCGCAACGATGAAACATTTGACGTGACACCCTTTATTCTTGTTCTTCTTTATGTCATCACTTTAATCTCAGAGTCCAGGAGACAACAAATGTGTGCTTGTTGATCCTCGGTCGATCTCTTCTGTTTCTAGTATTCTTTCCATCGTTTCGAGGTCCTCCTCTTGGCCTGTCGTAGAGTTTATTGACAGCATCTGTGTGTATTCTATTTAATTGTTTCTTTCTTGTTCCATGGCCAAACTATGTAATGTGTTATCTGTGTGTTATATATGTATCCTAATTCGGATGTGATTGCTATATCATCATGTTATTTGTTGTCGTAGTTACTTCTTAAAGATAATCGCGTCTCTCCTCCGATGAAAAATTCAAACATTAAAACTTTATCAAGAAATCTCTTCAACTCCCCAGCCACATTTTCTGTTAATCAAAGAACTCGTCCTAATAAGATTAACTATTTTTATTTTGCAGAACTTGGCTGAGGGCAACGATTTCCCAAAGGGTGAAATATACGGCGCTCCCTTTTGTGATCTGTTGGCAGAGCCAATTTGTTTTCGTTAGGTTTGATTTTTCTGCGTTTTTCTTAGAAAGGCACTATCCGCTCAGCGCCAGGCTGTCTTCTACGTTATATTAGATCGAAATTTACATCATTAATTTAAAACTGTAGTTACAATATATTGTTTTATTATTTGTAGTAGCAAAAGCAAAATAAATGTATAAATTTTGAGTTGAAAAGAAGTTAGATCCGGTGTAAGACAGGGGTGCGTGCTATTCCATCCCCCCCCCCCCTTTACTGTTTATTACATACATGGACTGTATATGCAAGTTAGTCAGCCATCAGAGACAAAGGAGATTAACGAGCTTCAATTTGCAGACGATCAGGCACTAATACGTAGAAAAATAGAAGACCTTACAAGAACACTTAATTAGGTTCACCAGCATATGCACAAAATATAACAGGAAAATCAACATCAACAAAACAGAAGTCATGAACATCACAAAAGAGAAACAGAACTTCAATATAACTATAGACGGCAGACAACTAAAACAAGTAGAGGAATTTAAATACCTAGGAAGTCTAGTAACAAACAGCAGAGATAGACTCAAGATGCACCAAAGCTTGTTAAATCATTGTACAGCTATCACCACTATTGTCCAACAAGGAAATAACTCTAGAGGCAAAACGGGCATTCTACAATACAATCTTCATCCCAACTTTGTGCTTCCAAAGTCAGTCCTGGACCCTAGATGCAAGAACAATAAGAAAAATATCCTCAACTAGGATGGAATGTGTTAGTCGAATGACAGGAAACAGTCTGAGAGATAAGATCAGAAATGAAGAACTGAGAAAAAAAAAAGCTAAGAATAACCAAAGGAAACACCAATAAAATGGTTTGGCTACGTGAGAAGGCAGAAAGATCAAAACACAACACAACAAGTCTTCAATAAATGCTGGGAGAACACTAGACGCAAGGGCCGATCACGAAAAAGACTGATTGACGGAATATTAGAATCACTAGGAAACATAAACAGCAGTATATAGCGAACAGAAGAGCAAAAGACCGCAAATTATATCTTCCCTTGACGCTGATAGGCAAATGAGGAAGGAAAGAAGAAGTTGAAAAGAATTAGAATTGATTTGCCGACACTTGCTGGATGGTATTTTTAGGTTGTTGATTAATCGGTTCGTCTTTCAATACTTTGCAGGATGGTTGATTGATTAGCTTTTTTTTTTTAAGAATGTAAAAGATAGCTTGGGCGGCCAGAAAATCCAATTAGAAGATATTAAAAGAGTCAGATGAAGAGAGCACGATTATAGAACAAATTAGCGAAAGGCAGTCCAGATTTGTGGAACATGTGTGGAGAAGATGCAGGTCGAAATACTTATATATAGGGCCTATATGGCCCTTTTCGTCTTGTCAGACGGTCTAGTGGAGGCTATTGCGTATTTTTTTTGAGGTATTGTTTTTGCCGAACAGCTTCTCTCGTGGCTAATTCTACCAATGTTTGACAAACACACGCGGTCACATAATGAACAGGTCAGGCTCGCTGATCCACAGGGTTTACCATCCTTTTTCATGAGTCTCTTCTCTTCTAAGTCCTGTCTTAGCACAGTCTCAAATGTTGTTATACCGTTCCTTATACATGCTCTCCAAGATGTGCGATCACTTGCCAGATGTTGCCAGTCGTTTTCACAGATGGAGAAGTCTTTCAGAGATGATTTGCAGATATCTCTATATCGTAGTTTAGGTCTGCCGATTTGTCTGTTTCCGTGTTTTAGCTCACCATATAGTATTTGCCTAGGAATGCGTTTTTCTTCCATCCGTTGGACATGCCCCAGCCATCTTAGCCTTCGACTTCTGAGCATCGACATGATTGTTAGGGTCTTAGCACGTTGCAGGACAGTTAAGTTGGTTATTTTGTCTTGCCATTTCTTTGTCGAAATACTAAGTAGTAGAAGAAATAAATAGAAGTAAAATAATAAAAAGTAAAGTGCCTCCGACACGCCAAGTGGCGTAGGGAATATGGTGTTAGTGACCATAAATTTTACAGACCTTCGGCACTTGATTTTTGGGGTAATGTGGTCAGTATTACGCCCGTGCCCTTCACTTTCCAAGAAAAAAAATCTGGTACCCATTAAAGGCTGGGTGAACCGGAAGCCGTCGGTTGGGATGGAACCCTACCTCTTGTCCTTAGTAGTTCAGTTCACTAACCACTGAGCTATCGCGGCTCCCAAATAAATAGAAGACCGGGAGAATTTAGGCAGACAACGATGCTGGATGATTATTGGCTGGATGATTTTTGGCATTTGATGATGTGGCATTTGATGATGTGGCATTTGATGATGTGGCATTTGATGGTGTGGCATTTGATGATGTGGCATTTGATGATGTGGCATTTGATGATGTGGCATTTGATGATGTGGTATTTGATGATGTGGCATTTGATGATGTTGCATGGAAAAGATCATCCGTGGAACTGATACGCAGCGCACAAGATCGGGGGTTATGGAGGAACATGATGTATAATAACCCTCGGCATGGACCTCGGGGGTATGGAGGAACATGATGTGTAATAACCCTCGGCATGGACCTCGGGGGTTATGGAGGAACATGATGTGTAATAACCCTCGGCATGGACCTCGGGGTTATGGAGGAACATGATGTATAATAACCCTCGGCATGGACCTCGGGGGTTATGGAGGAACATGATGTATAATAACCCTCGGCATGGACCTCGGGGGTTATGGAGGAACTTGATGTATAATAACCCTCGGCATGGACCTCGGGGGTTATGGAGGAACATTATGTGTAATAACCCTCGGCATGGACCTCGGGGGTTATGGAGGAACTTGATGTATAATAACCCTCGGCATGGACCTCGGGGGTTATGGAGGAACATGATGTGTAATAACCCTCGGCATGGACCACGAATACATTTCGGACATATTTTTTTTTCGTACTAACAAGACTCTGGGGTTCACCAAGCCTCTAAAAATGGGTACCAAAGATTTTTCTGGGAAGCAAAGGCGGTCTGGCGTGATACAGACCACATTACCCAGAAATGTGCCGTGATCATGAAAAATGACAACAGGGAAATAGCCGTTAGCGGTAGCTTGAAGACCAGCCGATGTCGTTTCTTGCATAATTTAAAGTAAGACACGTCATATATACGTCTCTTGTGAAAGGATTAATCTTTCTGTCTTATTTAGCAATCACATCCATCTGCTATTTAGGTCTGCTATTTAGGTTCTGCGAGTTGATCACTTTTATCTAGCAGCCATAATTTGGAAACACGCTATAAAATGACGAAACGTTTAACACTTTCTATTGCACATTAGACCTGCGTGCGATTCGTTCTTTGGTCGACTAAAGACATTTTTTTCTTTCTTCTCGTCATCGGCGATCCTTAAAAGTTAAGTGAGCGTAAATGTGATGTGTTGTTGTTTGATTTGCACCACGCGGCCCAACACACCGTACTTCACGCTTGCATTTTGTTAATATCGAGTTGTCTTTCCTTTCGATCTACTACTCACTTGGGCCAGACTGGAGTGCTTAATCTACTTCTAGGTAAACTGTGAAGAGGTGGAAACAAATCAGGATAGTTGTAGTTCATCAATTCTAGCATAAACACTCAACTGTGAGTCGCTGATAGCTTTTTAAGATGAATACTCGAAGAGCAATTGAGAATGGGCTAATTATGTCATTAATTAAATGTAAAAAAAAAGTAAAGTACCCCCGTCACGCCAAGTGGCGTATAGAGAATATGGTGTTAGTGACCATAAATTTTACAGACCTTCGGCACATTATTTTTGGGGTAATGTGGTCGGTATTACGCCCGTGCCGTTCACTTTCCCAGAAAAAAATCCGGTACCCATCAAAGGCTGGGTGAACCCGGAAGCCGTCGGTTGGGATCGAACCCTACTCCTTGTCCTTTGTAGTCCAGTTCACTAACCACTGAGCTATCGCGGCTCCCATATTAATTAAATGTGTCTTTAACTAATTAGCATAGCCACTGAACAAAGCAATCTTTCAGTCGTTTATACATCTACTATTGTAGCTTGTACTTCAGCTTTCACCCGTTAAGTGGGCGGGTATATGGTGTGTCGCTAATCTACGGCATCTGACACATCCGCCTCTGGCAGGGGTAGGTATTTAATTACGTAACAATTTTACACTTTGCAGAAGAAATTGTGGCTTTTTATCTGTACCAATTTATTGCTAATGATATACCTTCATCGTCCATTTTCTGTTGCTACCAACACGTCTCTTTTTGTATTCTTTCAGAAGATGTTGACTGTTTCTCATTGTGTTTTAGTATTGGTTATGGTTAGTCGAAGGCCCCGGTATCACTGAATACGAATTAAAATCCATAATTGTTCAACCGCCGTGCTGGTGGAATCATCCGAATTAACATCTCATCTCATTGAAGGATCCAAACAAAGAAAGACAGTTGCAGCCCTATCATAGCAGCTACAGCACACGCCAAAAGACATAAGGCCAAGTGGCACTGAAGATGAACGCAGCTGAATTGCCCTTCTTCATAAGATATCATCATTCATCGTAAGCAATCGAAATATCGAAACATAATCCGAATGAAACACACAGCTCACGGTGTGCAAAGAGCACTAAACTTAGTAGCTCCTTCAGCAAGTCGAACTTGGAATGTGAAGAAACTGCAACCAGGAACACTTTTCAGGCTGAGCCTCAATTTTTCTTGCCGCCTATCCGCCATATTGATCGGTATTCCAACGATGTCGTATATTGCAATCAACACAGAACACACTATTGCGCACACTGTAAAGGATTTTAGATCACATGCACGTAATCCGCTTCACCAGCAAAGATTCCAACAGTGGTACTTCCTATCTATACACTTATCTACATTAGAAATGATAGAATTAACCATCTTTCCGGCAAAAATCTTAACAGTGAATGTTGACGCAAACATGACCGCGCCATCTTGAAACCGGAAGTTTTAGTGTTCTTTGTTGCACATCTAGATTTGTTCGTTCACAAAGGTTAAGAGTATTCTCTACTATCTAAGTGAAGCGTTGTTCTCCCTAATGGGTACTGCGTTTAGTATTGATAGGTCTCATTGTTAATAAATAATGTATTGAATCTCCTTTCTATACATTCTTTATTCATCGCACAAAAATGCCCCGATTAAGAAGGCCTTTATTGCTAAACAATGTATACACTTGTACATATATTGATTTGTATTATGTTAAGGACGTTTATGAATATTGTTGAATTCGTCTATTGCTTTTTTTTTTAACTTCCATTGGTTAATGGTGTCCCTGTTTTCCAAGTTGTGTTATGGCTGTAAATCTTATTTTTTGTAACTAGCATTCTCATATTTTTGTTTAGAGATCCGCTGATCTTCACAAGGTTGACTTTATTGCTGAAACTCACGCTGTATCACGTGCTTTTTGAACAGTTTCAGCCACTTTGATATTTCCTCCGATGCTCTCATCAGCTTGTTTTAATATAAAGTGGCATTTCAGTTATTATTTTGGAAATGTTTGCAGCATTTTTGAGTGTAAATGTCTGGAGTCTGGTACATTTAATTAATTCTGAAAATTGATATTTTACGGAAGTGGTTTTGATAAGAGACTATACATACAAAATAACATTTACTTTAGCTAAAGTACATATTTATATTATGAATGATAGTTTGGTTGAATATCGCACGTAACCAAATGCAATTTTAATTTAAACCCTAAATATCTGTAAATGTTAAGACATAGCTTCAAATATACTTGAAAATATAGTAAAGGAATCATGGGTATTTGATATTTCCGGAAAGACACAAATGAGTAAATGAACTAAAATGTCATTGACAAACAGCTGTAGATAGTTAATGTGAAAGTGTTAAAAGCTAGTGAATACTTTAATGGCTGACGTCTTTATCTTGTTTACTGTCAGATTCCTTTTAAGTTGTCCACGTCAGACGATAATCAAAAGTAAGTAAAGTAAAGTAAAGTACCCCCGTCACGCCAGGTGGCGTATAGGGAAATATGGTGTTAGTGACAATATATTTTACAGACCTTCAGCACATGATTTTTGGGGTAATGTGGTCAGTATTACGCTGCTTTACTTTCCCAGAAAAAAAATCCGGTACCCATATAAGGCTGGGTGAACCCGGAAGCCGTCGGTTGGGATCGAACCCTACCCTTGTCCGTGGTAGTCTAGTTCACTAACCACTGAGCTATCGCGGCTGATAATCAAACGTAATGTCTTTAAAAGTATTTTAACGAATGTCATCCAGGTATAGATTTACTATTCGTCTCGTTTCGACGACAGATCATCTTCACGGTGCTCAGATTCCCCCCACCCCCACCCTTTTTTTAAAGCACTTTTCCCGGTATGAAGCACGTTTCCCGGTATGAAGCACGTTTCCCGGTATGAAGCACGTTTCCCGGTATGAAGCACGTTTCCCGGTATGAAGCACGTTTCCCGGTGTTCACTAACGACAGCACTGAAGTAGGATTTAGCGAATATTACGCGAAGGCTTTGATCCTAATCTCCTTAGTAACCTTTTAAGACATACGTGACAGATGACTGTGACTCTATGCTTTTTTTTCCCTGAGCTATGCCTGTGCCCCGGTAGCACGCTGGCGATGTTTAGCCTTCATTTAGTTCTCAACTTTTCGAGGAAACTGGAGTGAGGAAGTGCCTGTAAACTCTCTATTCGATGGAGATCCAGTGAAATTGTCGCCTGTGCCTGCGATTATGGAGGGCTGCACGGTTGTCGCACTTGTCAATAGAATTTCCCAACGCGCTTTGAGCGACTATTGCGAGAGCTGTGACATGAGTGAAGCGGATATAACAATTTCCCGGGTGAAGTGAATTGATTCTATTAATAGAACAGAATAGTATTCTTCTGCTTATTATTTTTAAAATATTGTTGAGGGGATGACATTTGTATGCCGTTGTTTAAATTGTTTTAACAAATTCTTTATTTGTCCATTTTCCTACCAAGATGTTCTGATGTACTCAGCTGCTTCCTGTGGTAATATACTTTCAAGATTCCATCATGTTTAAGTCATCTGCTATAGCGATTCTAGACCCTTTTTTCTGACGCTTTTTAGTGATCTTGTTTATGTAAATAAGACAGTGCTGTTGACGAAAATCTTCTTTGCGTAAGAGCCAGAGCCATTGTCTTTATCTTGTGCTGGTTCGTCCATTTACCTGTACACTGCAGTTCTAATTTCCAGGTAATTAGTAATCCATTTATTTATGTTTTGCACATATAAATTACGTCAGTGAGGCCGTGATAGCCAAGTTGTTAATGTGCTTGGATTCCATTCCCAGATATAGCGAATTTTGTTTGTTGTTGTTGACAGCCCGGCTTCGGAGTTACCCAGCTTCTGAATATGGGTACGAGATGTTTTTTTTTTTCCCCTGAGGAAAGTAGGACGATGGCCTGACACGATACTGGCTATACCACCCATAAATCGAACATTTTCTGCTATCCCTGATAATCTTTGTCTGACCCAAACTGTACATCTTCTTTTACTTGCCTTGCATTTCATTTGTTTTCTTGCCCATCCTCCGCAATGTGCCTGAAATCGTGAACAATGTAAGCATTACGAATATATTCTTTAATAACTAGCCCCTAGACTCCAGCAAAAGAAAGTACCTACCATCACGAAGAAACATCTTACACAGAGTATATTCATTCCCACCCTATGCTATCAGTGCCAAACATGGTCGCTCACGAATAAATATAAAAGAAACTTAGCCATCACCGAGATTAGATGTAGTAGTAGTTGTAGTTAGTCGAAGGCTACGGTATAACTACAAACGAATTAAAATTCATAATTGCTCAACCGCCCGTGCCAGTGGAATCATCCGAATTAACCTTACATCTCATTGAAGGATTCAAGCAAAGAAAGACAGCTGCAGTCCCAATAATAGCAGCCACAGCACACGCCAAAAGACATAAGCCGCACCGAAAGTGAACGCAACAGAACTGTCCTTCGTCGTGCGATACCATCATTCATTGTAAACAATCGCAATATCGAAACACGATCCAGATGAAAAACACATCTCACGGTATGCACAGAGCACTAAACTCAGTAACTCCATCAGCAATCCGTACATGGAATATAAAGAAACTGCAACAAGGAATACTTTTCAGACAGAGCCTCAATGGTTTCTACCACCTTTCCGCCATATTAACCAGAAGTCCAGAGATTAGAACTCTGAGAAAGCAATTTGAGTGACCAGGCGAGACAGAATTAGAAAGATGTCGTAAGAGAGAGATTGGGCATTAATCATATGTGAGCTGCATGCAGAGTCAACAAATGAAATGGTTTGCTCATCTGGAAAGAATGTCAAGAGATTATATACCCCACAAAACATATAGTACAAGAGGAGGTGGAATTAAAAGCCCGTGTAGGCCAAGAATAAGATAGACTGACAACATTTGAGAAAGACAACATCAAATGAGAATGGATGAGGGTTCCAGAAGGGTAAGAACTAGAATGTTGTATCGCTTTCGACATTCGAAGCGGGTATAAAAGTGATGTGAAAGAGAGAAAGAGAGAGAGATAATATTCTCTTGTCACAGAAGTCATAAAGAATAAAATAATCCTTTGTTTCTTACATCTTACCATTCTGCCAGTCATTTGCTCCATTCATCAACAGTTGTTCTAAATATAACCAACCAAGAGAATACGCATTTTCTTTCTTTCTCTTAGAAAGCATTTCATTTTTTCTTGAGCTGGCTGTACCATTGACATGGAGTGAATAATAACTTTAGTAAAGGATGCATTCCAAAGAAATGAGAAAGATATTGCGCAACACATTTTTAACAATGAAATTTAAAAAGAAAAAGTTTGTCAGTCTTATACAGTGCCAATCTGTACTTATGGTAGTGGATTTTGGACATTCATGAGGTCTCAGAAATGTGGTTATGGAGAAGAATGTTGAGAATACCATGAATTGTTAATAATAGAAATGCAAGCAGTGTAAAAGGAAGCTGCGATAGCTCAGTGGTTATTGAACTGGACTACAAAAGACAAGAGGTAGGGTTCTATCCCAATCGACGGCTTCCGGGTTCACCCAGCCTTAAATGGGTACCGGATTTTTTTCTGGGAAAGTAAAGCGGCACGGACGTAATACCGACCACATTACCCTAAAAATCATGTGCTGAAGGTCTGTAAAATTTATGGCTCACTAACACCATATTCCCTATACGCCACTTGGCGTGAAGGGGGCTCTTCACTCTTTACTAATCAGTGTAAAAGAGACCAATGAGAAAGGTAAAGGTAAAGGTAAAGTACGAGACATGAACCGGCGCCTTAGCATGCGAGTTTACACCCATATATGCTCGGCCGCCTATCCAGAAATGTTCGGAGATTTCTGTATAGTGTCGCCTCAAGCATCGAAACTCAGACGCGAGGCAACATTCCTCACCTTCCCAGGGTAATACCCTGGTACCCATTTCTGCCAACGGCTGGGTCGACCGTGTGGGGTGTTTTTTTTGTTGTTGTCCAACCACGAGTACAATTCACACTGCTCCCAGCGGGAATCGAACACGGGTTGTCCGAACGTCGGTAGTCCAGTCGGGTGGTTTTCCCAACTCGGCTACCGAGGCCCCCGACTAATGAGAAAGCTTACTTCTACCATCAGGAGGAATCGATTAGCAATTACTTGACCACATGATAAGAGGGGCAGCAATTGAACTTATGTTAAGTTGAAAAAATCGAGGACAGAAGTAACAGAATGAAATGTAAGAAACAAAATACCAGAACACTTAATAGAACTGCCTTTAGGAAATTAACATTAGATTTGATAAACAACTGAAGAAAAGCTGGTTTTGTGAAAGACATGATCACCTACGCCAGCAAGAATTGTACTTCTTCATGATAATGTTTTCATGAGCTTTACCGATTCGGTTCTGACAGCTGTGTCTCTCCACATAATTATTCATAAATCTCACCACTAAAGTGTCTTCATTTCTGTGTTTTTTTTTTGCCTGAAAATATAATTGTAGTTCATGCACAAATCAAACACACAAGAATGGAGGGTAAAACTAACTGGATAAAATCCTGAAATAAGTGCATAGATTCAAATGCCTGGGATAAATAATAATATCAGATGCACTTCAGAAATTAGAAGCAGAATAGGACAAACAAATGACAGAATTAATTCGAATGAAAAACACTGTGTAACAAATCGTGTCATTTAATGTTAGAAAACGTGTCCAAAGTGCTGCAACGAACCTGTTCTACTACATGGAAGTGAGTCATGGACGATAAGTAAGACAACACAAAGAACATTTAGCGACAGCTGAGATGTGATATATCAAAATAATGCTACAAATTCCATGGAGAGCATAAGTTACAAAAGAATAATGTTTAAAACGAGTTGGAGAAACCAGAAATATCAAAATCATAAGAAACGACGATCTACATTTACACAAAACATGCGAAAATACTATAGGCAGTGAGAATACTATAGGCAGTGAGAATACTATAGGCTGTGAGAATACTATAGGCAGTGAGAATACTATAGGCAGTGAGAATACTATAGGCAGTGACAATACTATAGGCAGTGACAATACTATAGGCAGTGAGAATACTATAGGCAGTGAGAATACTATAGGCAGTGACAATACTATAGGCAGTGACAATACTATAGGCAGTGAGAATACTATAGGCAGTGAGAATACTATAGGCGGTGAGAATACTATAGGCGGTGAGAATATTATAGGCGGTGAGAATACTATAGGCAGTGAGAATACTATAGGCGGTGAGAATACTATAGGCAGTGAGAATACTAGAGGCAGTGAGAATACTATAGGCAGTGAGAATACTATAGGCAGTGAGAATACTATAGGCAGTGAGAATACTATAGGCGGTGAGAATACTATAGGCAGTGAAAATATTTTAGTCGGTGAGAATTCTATAGGCGGTGAGAATACTATAGGCGGTGAGAATACTATAGGCGGTGAGAATACTATAGGCAGTGAGAATACTATAGGCAGTGAGAATACTATAGGCGGTGAGAATACTATAGGCGGTGAGAATACTATAGGCGGTGAGAATACTATAGGCGGTGAGAATACTATAGGCAGTGAGAATACTATAGGCGGTGAGAATACTATAGGCGGTGAGAATACTATAGGCGGTGAGAATACTATAGGCGGTGAGAATACTATAGGCGGTGAGAATACTATAGGCGGTGAGAATACTATAGGCAGTGAGAATACTATAGGCAGTGAGAATACTATAGGCAGTGACAATACTATAGGCGGTGAGAATACTATAGGCGGTGAGAATACTATAGGCGGTGACAATACTATAGGCAGTGACAATACTATAGGCAGTGAGAATACTATAGGCAGTGAGAATACTATAGGCGGTGAGAATACTATAGGCAGTGAGAATACTATAACAACGGACAGAATGAATGGAAAGAAGAAAGAGCAGAGTAAAAAGAAGAGAACAAATATTGAACAACTTATTCAAGTAAAATAAAAGATCACCAACTGATATTATGACCTGCATGAAGGACCGAGTGATGTGGAGTGAGATAATCGTCTGCGCCAACCGGCATAGCATCGGATGATGATGATGATTATGATGTTAATGGTGATGATGATGATGATGATGATGATAACTATTCAAGTTCCTGCAAGTCCAATTAGTTTTATAATTCTGGTGCGTGGTATCGTTTATATAAATTTACCCGGGGTCGCCCACAGAAATATCAAACTCTTGATCTCTGAAGAGGAAAACACAAGTGAATCTAATTTCTAAACAAAATAGAAGTATTGTTAAACATGGGGTATTTATTTAAAAAAAAATACCCCCAACAGACAAGCACAAAATCTTCACATTGTGATAACACTTGATCGCGTCAACTGTGACATTTGTATTATATAGAAGTTGCAGACAGAATAAGGAAAGATAGACAGATACAAGTAATTCTTCTTTTGTTATGTTTGCTCTTAAACTCATCAGGAGCATCATCGAGTGCCATCTCCGCAACGAAGGTTGGCTACCATGAAGCGTCATTCTGCTCTGTCTATTGCTTTGATGGAGCAGGTTGTCATAGGCTGACTTGTCCCTCCTTTGATGTTACTCGTCCATGTTAGTCTTGGTCTGCCTCTTTTACCTTGTATTATCCTCTCCAGGATTACTTTTAGTAGACTGTTGTGTCTTTTAACATTGCCCAAAAATCGCATGTCTTGTTTGAATTGTGCTTAGTAGTTCTCTTTTCATTTTTAGTTGTTTTAAGACTTCATCGTTTGTTTTCTTTTCCTTCCATCCAATTCTACCTATTCTTCTATATATCCACATTTCAAAGGCTTCAATTCTCTGTTCTGTTTTCTTGTCCAATGTCCATGTTTCTGCACCATATAGGAATATTGAGAAGATGTGACATTTTGCTACTCTTAGTTTAAGCCCTGGTGTTATTTGTTTGGATGTTAGTATGTTCTTCATGGCATTAAAATTACTTTTTGCCATTCCTATTCTTTTGTTTATTTCAGTTTTACATTTTCCATCACTGGTTATAGTATGTCCAAGGTAGTTGTAGTTCTGAACTGTCTCCAGATCTATTCCTTCAATTTTGATATCCATTTGTGGGTTTTGAGTATTTCCTTTGTTTATGATCATAGTTTTAGTCTTTTTGATATTCATATCTAGTCCATATTTTTTGCTTGTCATGTTTATTTTATTAAGTAATTGTAGATCTTTAGGATTTTCTGCTAGTAGTACAGTATCGTCAGCACATCTTAGGTTATTGATTATCTTTCCATTAATTTGTAGGCCTGGTATCTCTATGATGTTTTTAAAGATTTGCTCAGTGTATAGATTGAACAAGCTTGGTGATAGGATGCATCCCTGTCTTACTCCTCTTTTTATATCAATGGGTGTAGAGTTCTCTTTGTTATATTTTATTGTTGCTGTTTGCTCCCAGTATGGATTACATATTAGTCGTATGTCCATGTCATATAGATGTATCTCTTTTAGGCATTCTATAAGTTGTTTGTGGTGTACTCTATCAAAAGCGTTGGTGTAGTCTATGAAGTGAAAAAGAAAAAGGGCTTCATCATCATCATCATGTACCGGGCCTGCTGGCGTAGGTGATCATTTTCTACCTCGACAGTTATTTATCATTTCTGTTGTTGACCATCTGCCAAGCCATTCTCTTAAGCTGTCTATTATTTTTTCTCTTTGCTTCCCTCTATCTCTTCGTCCCTCAATTTTTCCAGTTGTTACAATATATTCCAGTTGTTCTCTTCTCATTACATGGCCAAAAAATGATGATTGTTTCTTCCTAATATTGGAAATTAGAAATTAGCTCTATTTTTGCTTTGGCCTCTCTCAGAACATCTTCATTACTCTTTTTAGCTGTCCATGGTACTCTCAACATTCTTCTGTAAAACAACATTTCTACAGACTCCAGTGATTTTCTTATCTGTTGTCCTATTGTCCATGATTCGCATCCATATGTTAAGACTGGCTCTACGTAACATTTAAGAACTTATTTTCTTGTTTCTATTGTCAAAAATGGATTGCATAGTATCTTCCTAATTTTTTGGAAAGCTGCTTTTGCCTGAGCCATTCTTCATCTCACCTTTTTGTACATCTTCCGTCTGAGGTTAACAAAGTTCCCAAATATTTAAATTCATTTACCTGTTTTAATATTGTTCCACTTGTCTTTATTTTGCACTGAGGTGATGTCTTTTTCTTTGTTGTTACCGTCCTTTATTTTTACTTTCTTTCACTATAATGTCCAACATTTCTTGTAACTCATTTTCACTCGTAGCGATTAAGACTGTATCATCAGCATACCTTTCATTATTTATATTATGACCTCCAATTGTTATTCCAGGCATGCCCCTTATGGATCTTAAAATAATCTCACTATAAATATTAAACAAATCTGGTGACAGTACACACCCTTGTCTAACACCCTGTTTTATTTGTTGAAACATTCCCAATTGGTTTCCAGTTCTTATGGCCGCTGTTTGTTGCCAGTACATGTTCTTTATTATTCTTAGATCTTTGCTGTCTACGTTTATGCTGTCTAAAATGTTGATTATTTCTTGGTGCTTTACTTTGTCAAATGCCTTGGTGTAATTTATGAAACATGGGTATAGATCTGTTTTCACCTCTATGGCTCTTTGTACTAAAGATCTTATGATATAAATGGCATTGCTTGTTCCTTTATCTCTAACAAAACCACACTGTTCATCGCTAAAAAGAGCTTAAGTGGCCGTAAATGCGTTGTGTTGTTGTTTAAAGCAAGTTGCGACATCTGACCCTTTCTACCCAAGACATCCGACTTCAGCATGACATTTTAGTACTCAGTTTCCTTCCCTCTCAATCCTTACTAGTTTGTCTGTCTCGAGAGCCATTGCTGTGAGGTGGAGTTAGGTCTTGATGAGTTGTTGCCATTGACTCTGACGCAAAGAATCAACACTGAGTCGCAGAACACGCTCAGCTCGTTTACTATACCTCGTCCTGGCCACAAGAAATACATTAATAGTGGCAATATGATAAAAACTAGAAACAATTCTAATCCGTGATTTTATCGAACACCAATTAACTGTATCTAATCCACTAATTATTTTCTGGTTTAGACCTAAGCGTCTTACAGTAACAAAATTAAGTGATAAATCCAGCAGATGGTTATATCGAACATCAAAGAATTAAATGGTCTAGATATTTAACAATTTAATTTTCATTCCAGGGTTGTGTTATCAATGCCAGACCTAGACGCTAGACTAAAGAACAATATTTTAAAAATGAAATAACCGAGGTAAAGATAAAATGTGTTAGACGCATACAGGAAACAGCTTGAGAGATAAGAATACATGAAAAAATAACAGATAAAATAGTTTGGTCACGTGATAAGACAGAATAAAATCTGCGAGAACACCAGACCCAAAGGTCGACCACGAAAAAAGATTGATTGATGAGATATTAAAAACACTAGGAAACATACCAGCAGCAGTGGCCAATAGAAGAGCAAAAGACGTATATCCCCACCACGCTGAAAGGCGAATGAAGAACGAAATAAGAAGAAGAAGAAGAAGAAAGAAAGAAAGAAAAAAGAAAGGTGAAGAAAAAAGAAAGAAACAATAAAGCAGAAGAAAAAGAAAGAAAAAAACAGAAAGAAGAAAACAGAAAGAAACCCAAACAACCTACAGTATGAACGTGTTAATGAAAACAGCATTTGACAAACGAGTGACACAGGAGAAAACGTTCCACAAAATCAGTCCTTATGTAAATTCAATATGACAACTATATTAAGCTGTACATATAATGTAGATGGCTAAACAAGTGCATGTATTTCCTCTCTCCAATGACTCGCAGTTCAATTAGTAAGACAAACGAAGAAGAAGACGACATTCATTTTTGAAGACGTGTTTACAAGCACGTAATGGGCTATAGGCTCCGATTGTGTCGAAAGCACTTACCGTGACTTTAAAACAGTTGTTGTCGGCATGAATCGATAACTTTTCAGAATCGATAACTTGTCGGAATCGATAACGTGTCGGGTTCTAGACCAGAAGATCGGCGGTTAGAAACCTGGTCGGGTCAAAAGATATTTGTTATTTTTATTTTTTTTTTAATCAGGGTGAAATTAAAACTCAGACCCGAACAGCTCGTTGTGACTGCACTGAACAAGCGACCTGCATTCTACGCCCCCCCCCCCCCCCCCAACATACCCCTTCTACTAACTTTCAGCTCCCTGTGGAGCATAGGTCTTCAACAAACACTTTCCAAGCTATTCTGTTTCTTGCCATTCTTTTAAGATCGTTTCTTGTCTTCCCCAACGTCTTCATCGCTGCTTCCATCTGTCGTCTCCAAGAATTTCTTGATCTTCCTCTTTATCTTTTCCTCTGGGTATTCCAAAAAAGGGCATGTTGTGCTAAACTCTCAGTTGGCTTCCGCAGTGCGTGTCTTATATTAGTAGCGATTGCTCGTCACAAAAAAAGAGATCATAGATTGGCAAATATGAAAATTTCGAAGAACGCAATATTACAATTTGGATCACAAAAGATTTTAAATTTAAACCTGCATCTTCTTCTAATGACTTTTAAGATATAATAGAAGAATCATATGTATTTTATCTTACTGGATAGACACAATTAAACAAATCAACTAAAGTAGAAGTGACAAACAGCTGTGTGTAACGTGCTCGTTTGTATTCAACACCTTGTGCCGCCTCCACATATGGAGTTGGCTACCATAAAGCGCTATTTTATTCTGTCTCTTGCTTTTTTGGTAAATGCTGTCATTGGTTTACCACTTACATCTCTTGATGTTGTCAGTCTACTTTAGTCCTTGTCTGCCTCTGTCTTACCTATTGTGTATTTTCCTTCCAAATTAATTTAAGTTATTTTGTCTCTTTAGTGTTAAAAAAAATCATTTCTATTGTTAGAATTTTATATAATAATTATTTGTTCATTTGCAGAGTTTTCAAAATGTCGTTGTTGTCTTCACTGTCAGACAGACCAATTCTTATTCAAAATCCACATCTCAAGGACTTCAGTTTTCTTTTTCGTTTGGGAAAAAAAAGGCAAAGATTCTCTCCACATCTTGATAGGAGCTGGAGAATATGAAATTAGTCGCCATATTTCCAAATACAGCGACATATTGGTGGGTGATATAGTACAACAAAAAAGTAAAGAGCCCCGGCACGCCAAGTAGCATATAGGGAATATGTTGTTAGTGGTCATAAATTTTACAGACCTTCGGCACGTGATTTTTTACGCCCGTGCCGCTTTACTTTCCCACAAAAAAATCCGGTACCCATTAAAGGCTGGGTGAACCCGGAAGCCGTCGGTTGGGATCGAACCCTACCTCTTGTCCTTTTTAGGGTGAGTGATATTGTCGTAATTATTCCAAACTGCCCTTTCTTCGAGGAAAATATCAAGTGTCATTTTAGAAGAGGGGTGAGTCATTTGTTGATGTGATCTGAATAATTATTCGCGACACTCGGTAATTGAGCTCGAACTCTTGTGATCAGAAACAACCACACTAACCACTCAACCACCTAGGTACTATTGCCTGTTGGTATCTCATCATCTTTGAGTTCTGTGTCTGCATTCATGGTTGGCTCTGTTGGTATCTCATCATCTTTGAGTGCTGTGTCCGCATTCATGGTTGGCTACCATGGAACGCCATTCCACTCTGTCTCCTGCTTTGATGGTGCAGATTGTCATATGCTGACTTGTCCATCTTTGATGTTACTCGTCCATGTTAGTCTTGGTCTGCCTCTGCCTCTTTTACCTTGTATTTTCCTTCTAATATTACTTTTATTAGGCTGTTGTGTCTTTTAACATGCCACAAAAATTTCATTCGTCTTGTTCTAATTGTGTTTAGTAGTTCTTTTATCATTTTTAGTTGTTTTAAAACTTCATCGTTTGTTTTCTTTTCTTTCCATCCAATTCTACATATTCTTCTATAAATCCACATTTTAAAGGCTTCAATTTTGTGTTCTGTTTTCTTGTCTAATGTCCATGTTTCTTCACCATACAGGAATATTGAGAAGATGTAACATTTTGCTATTCTTAGTTTCAGCCCTATGATATTTGTTTTGTTGTTAGTATATTTTTCATGGCATCAAAATTACTTTTTGCCATATCTATTCTTTTGTTTATTTAAGTTGTACATTTACCATTCATTGGTTATAATATGTCCCAGGTAGTTGTAGCTCTGAAACTGATTTTTTGAAGTTGGTATCAACTTAATTAAATCTTATGTGCACACCTTTTAATCCCTTATGTGCTAGCATGTATGTATTTGTATGTCACGCCAGTAATCTATTCCCGCCATCTTTTTCAATCTCTTACGCACCAATAGCAGCCAAGGTAACACATTAATACCCGACTTTATAGATTAGCAACACTCAAGCAATCGGCACGGCTGTTTCAAACGCTGTGGTTACCTGTTTGTCCAAAAAATATTCGTTTCCTTAATGTTGTTTACCCCGTTCCGATATACAGAGTTGACATTCTTAGACGATATTCTGCGACGTGTGTATCCAGTCTATAGACTAGTATGAAAGCTTATCTGTAACCTGTTTTAGACTGTGTGGTTATACTTATAAATAGATGTGTTTAATGGTTTTATTTATAAATGGACAACATTAGGGATAAGATCAGAAATGAAGAGCTGAGGAGAAAAAGTAGGAATAATTTCCGTCATTGAACACATAACGAAACGGCAGATACAATGGTTTGGTTACGGGATAAGATTGAAAGTGCTGAAAGTAAGACAACGAGCCCTCAACAAACGATGCAAAGATAACATCATAGTATAGACAGGCTGGGGAGCCGCCAGCTCCTGTGGTTAGTGAACTGGACTACAAAGGACAAGAGGTAGGGTTCGATCCCAACCGACGGCTTCCGGTCTTCCCAACCTTTAATTAGTACTGGATTTTTTCTGGGAAAGTGAAGCGGCACGGACGTAATACCGACCACATTACCCCAAAAATTATGTGCTGAAGGTCTGTAAAATTTATGGTCACTAACACCATCTTCCCTATACGCCACTTGGCGTGACGGGGGCACTTTACTTTTTTTTATGGACAGGCCTCGTATTCGGCTAATCCCAAAGAATGACTGAGAGCAGAAATCAGGGGGAGGTTTGATGAAGTCTGTAAATAGTGCCCAGACTGCTCGCAAGTTATGGGGTGGAGCAGCAGAAGAGGACTTACCACCCACAGCTGCTTCTCGTTCCTGGATCTCTATTCTCTTACAGAGTTTGATGTTTATGATTAGTCAGTGGTATCTTTCATCTCTCGCTTGCTATTAAAAATGGATTCGGGATAATCCAACCAACTGTAATATACCGAAATATATGTATATTTGTATATATATACCGGTCAATAAGGCGGATAGACTGCAAGAACCACTGGGGCATAGTCTGAAAAGTCTTCCTGGTTGCAATTTTCTAAAATTCCAAGTCCGGCTTGCTGCCGGAGCTACTGAGTTTAGTGCTCTGTGCACACCGTGAGCTGTGTGTTTCATCCGGATTGAGTTTCGATATTCTGATTACTTACGATGAATAATGAAATTGTATGAAGACGGACAATTCAGCTGCGTTCACTTTCGGTGCCACTTGGTCGTATGTCTTTTGGCGTGTGTTGTCGCTGCTATGATGGGGAATGCAGCAGCCTTTCTTTGTTTGGATCGTTCAATGAGATGAGGTGTTAATTCGGATGATTCCACTGGCATGGGCTTTTTAGAAATTATAGATTTTAATTCGTTTACAGTGATACCGGGGCCTTCGACTAACCATAATTATAATCAACACCAATCTGCTAAGATTGTATTTCATTGAACTTTCAATTACATTATTGTTGAAATTGTCAGAAAACCTATGTGAGAAGATGAAAAAGTCGAGTAGTAAGTGCTAACTTTTCTTGGTTTTTCGCCACTTTAATGGTGTGGAAGTATTTAGATCACGAGAGCAAGAACGAGAGAGAGGGAGTGAGAGAGTGTATGTGACAGAGTGTATGTGAAAGAGGTAGAGAGAGAATGAGTGTATATGAGAGAGGCAGAGAGAGAGAGTGAATGTATGTGAGAGAAGCAGAGGGAGTGAGTAAATGTGAGAAAGACAGAGAGAGTGAATGTATGTGAGAGAGACAGGGAGTGAATGAATGTATGTGAGAGAGACACAGAGAGAGAGAGTGAATAAATGTGAAAGAGGCACAGAGAGCGTGAATGTATGTGAGAGAGGCAGGGAGTGAGTGAATGTATGTGAGAGAGACACAGAGAGAGAGAGTGAATAAATGTGAAAGAGGCACAGAGAGAGTGAATGTATGTGAGAGAGGCAGAGAGTGAGTGAATGTATGTGAGAGAGACAGAGAGAGAGAGTGAATGTACGTGAGAGAAACAGAGAGAAAGAGAGTGAATGTATGTGAGAGAGGCAGAGATAGAGAGTGAGTGAATGTATGTGAGAGAGGCACAGAGAGAGTGAATGAATGTGAGAGAGGCACAGAGTGAGTGGATGTATGTGAACAGAGACAGAGAGAGAGTTGATGTATGAGAGAAAAAGAGAGAGGGGGAGTGAATGTATGTGAGAGAGGCAGAGAGAGACTGGTGAATGTATGTGAGAGAGGCAGAGAGAAACTGAGTGAATAAGAATCATATTATGTGATAGAGGCACAGAGAGAGTGAATGAATGTGAGAGAGGCACAGAGGGAATGAATGTATGTGAGAGATGCAGAGAGAAACTGAGTAAATGTATGTGAGAGAGGCACAGAGAGAGTGAATGAATGTGAGAGAGGCACAGAGGGAGTGAATGTATGTGAGAGATGCAGAGAGAGAGACTGAATAAATGTATTTGAGAGAGGCAGAGAGAGACTGAGTAAATGTATGTGAGAGATGCAGAGAGAGAGTGAATAAATGTGAGAGAGGCACAGAGAGTGTGAATGTATGTGAGAGAGGCAGAGAGAGAGAGTGGGCGTATGAGAGAGACAGAGAGAAGGTGAGTGAATGTAAATGAGAGAGGACAGAGAGACTGGGTGAATGTATGTGAGAGAGGCAGAGAAAGAGAGATAGCAGAGAAAGTGGGTGGGACTAGGAGAAAATTTAGGTCGAAGGCAAAGAATGACTGACAAAAGTGAAAGGAGGACGTGCAACAGGTAGAGTAAGAGAGAAGGAGTGGATGAGATATCGTGAGCAGATAAAAACAGAGTAAGAAAGTATTTTTAAAAATAAGAGGAGACAGAAAGATTTAAAAAGGGAGGGAAAAGATTATACAGAGAAATTTAGAGAGAGAAAATGAAGACAGAAAATGTAAAGAGATAAAAAAAACAGAAAGTGGGGAGACAGAGAGAAAAGGAGTGGAGAGAAAGAAAATAGGTGGCACAGAGGGAAAAAAAACATAAGAAAGAGATGTAAGTGAAAGATAAGATAAATGAGTGATAAAAGAGAGGATGCAGAGGGCATTGTAAAAGAGTTAAAGAGTCTTTCATTATCACTTCTACATCTATTACAGTCAATAACTACATTTTTAAATGTCAAGACATAAATGTCATGACATTTTCAACTTGTAAAAAAATTTTTAGGAGCAAAACATGAGTTAACCTTTTTGCTATTATTTGAATGCAGTTAATAATTACTTTATATCTGCCTGTTTATTTAATTTATTATATAGTATTATGTCGTTTCTTTCAATTGTTACATTACGTCGGTGTCTTTAAATGGTTATAATGTTTCCGTATCTTTTATTGGTTTACTGGTATCAGTGCCTTACGCCTTTATTCGTTGTGTCTCAACGAGACCAACACAAAAAGAGAGCTCCTAAAAAATTGAAATATAACAATCAAGATCTTTCGGGTACATCATAAAGAAAGGAAAGTTGGAATATTTAGTAACAAATTGAGAAAATGCGAAGAGAAAGAGATCGCGAACGGCAATGAAAGACGATACTAGATAGCTTGGTGTCTTGGCACGGTAAACAACTAAGAACAGAATTGATACAATAGACTGATGACAGAGAGTTGTGGAATGGCGTGGTCGCCTACGACAGCGGTTCCAAAACTGTTGACACACACGGCTCCCTGATGATCATGTCCCGGTGGCTTCCTCATTGCAGTTACGATCCTATAAGCCAGTAAACTCTGGTCCATTGATAGGAATATAAGATGATAATTAACGACAGATTTGACACTATCCTGTTGAAACTCATTTATGTGCTAAACATTATTAAGCTTATGTGAATGGTGTCATCTTATGATTTCTAACCACTCAGTAGGTCACGCGGCAATATTCATTTCAGGGGAATATTGAAGAGTTCAGAGGTACAACACTCGGGAAAAAAAAAAATCACCGATAATCAACAACAGAAAAAAAAACAAAGAACAATAGATGGTCCGAATCAGGATCGAACCTGTACACTTGGAGTTTCCCCTGCATAATATTAAAAAAAAAAGTAAAGTACCCCCGTCACGCCAAGTGGCGTATAGGGAATATGGTGTTAGTGACCATACATTTTACAGACCTTCGGCACATGATTTTTGGGTAATGTGGTCGGTATTACGCCCGTGCCGCTTTACTTTCACAGAAAAAATCCGGTACCCATTAAAGGCTGGGTAACCCGGAAGCCGTCTGTTGGGATCGAACCCTACCCTTGTCCTTTGTAGTCCAGTTCACTAACCACTGAGCTATCGCGGCTCCCCTGCATAATATATTAATTTATTATTATTTGTCTCCACACGACAATATCTCTGTGCACTATATATATCTATATATATATATATATATATATATATATATATATATATATATATATATATAGAGAGAGAGAGAGAGAGAGAGAGCCGCTATAGCTATATATAGTCTTATTTTGCTCTGCTATTTTACTTTTTTCATATACTCATCATTTATTTAATGTTAAAGAATCTCTTGATGTCAAAATTTTAGTAATTCCTTCCTTTCTACCCCAGCACCCTCAGTCATTGGAATAACATCGCAACTCACTAACCATTTCGACCATTTTTTCATGTTTTGCGGCTTCTCGCTATTCTTTCTCTTCTTTTTTCCTCAAAGGCATTTCAGCGTTGAGGGGAGGGAGCATCAAGTAAAGTCCCGTGGATGTAAAGGTAAAGTACGAGACTTGAACCGGCGTCTTAGCACGCGAGTTTACACCCATATGTGCTCGGCCGCCTATCCAGAAATGTTCGGATATTTCTGTATAGTGTAGCCTCAAGCATCGAAACTCAGATGCGAAGCGACATTCCTCACCTTTCTAGGATAATACCCTGGTACCCATTTCTGCCAACGGCTGGGTCGACCGTGGGGGTATTTTTTTTTTTCCAACCACGAGTACAATTCACACTGCTCCCAGCGGGAATCTAACACGGGTTGTCCGAACGTCGGTAGTCTAGACGGGTGGTTTTCCCAACTAGTGGATGTTTTCCCATCTATTGTGTCACCCACAGTTTATTTGTTCATCCACGGCGCTCCCCACCCTCTGCACCATGTGTGATCATATTGCTTGAGTTAAGAGAGCAATAGATGGACAGTTTGTGTAGTCAAGTTGAAAGTAGAAAGAAAGAAAGTAAAGAAAAGAAAGAAAGAAAGAAAGAAAAACAAAAAGAAAGAAAAAAAGAAAAAAAAAGAGAAAAAAAAGACGTTTACAAACGAACATGTCTTTTTCTTTACATTCACACATACCGATTACACTAACCATATTTTATTGCTTTCTTTCAGAAATAATTGCAATCTTCAGACGTTGAATCCCAAGCCAAAAGTCATTTCCAAAAGTCACTTAGTATCTATATTCCTGTGTTGAGTTATAACTACCTCAGTTTTGTTAAACATTTGTTTCAAACTCTGACAATGAACAAACCAAGACCAGCGTCAGCAATCGTGACTGCAAACGGTGACTCTGATAAATCTTCTAGATTTGCCGCCAGAAAAAAGCAGAAGAGAGTAGGAAAACGAGGTCGCTCTGATGGTTTTGTTGTTGGTCTTGATCTGGCGAATTCTTCAGATGAGGAGGGTGAAGATGTCTTCAAAAAACCTGAAGCTGTTTCCGAATCGCTCAGCTTCATCTTGTGGTTGAGAAACCCAACGGTGCAGAACTGTCGCAGTTGCGGAAGGCGATTAAATGTAATGATCAAGACTGGATGAGGTGTTTTTTGGAATTTGATGGGCTCGGTCTTTTGTTCCAGGTAATGTATACATCAGCTTTCTTATCGTTATCAGGAATTAACCTTTTCTATCATCTTCATCATTACCTTCATCAATAAAAAAGCAAGTAAAGTACCCCCGTCACGCCAAGTGGCGTATAAGGGAATATGGTGTTAGTGATCCTATATTTTACAGACCATCAGCACATGATTTTTGGGGTAATGTGGTCAGTATTACGCCCGTGCTGCTTTACTTTCCCAGAAAAAAATCCGGTACCCATTTAAGGCTGGTTCATCAATAAGTAAGTAAGTAAAGAGCTCCGTCACGCCAGTGGCGTATAGGGAATATGGTGTTAGTGACCATACAATTTACAAACCTTCAGCACATGATTTTTGGGGTAATGTGGTCGGTATTACGCCTGTGACTTTTACTTTCCCAGAAAAATATCTGGTACCCATTTAAGGCTACCTTCATCAATATTTAACCAGTGTTGCTAGAAATATCTTCATTTTACATAATAAGAATTGAACGATATAATCATGAAAGGTCTCCATCGCCATTAATCAATCTTATTAAAAATATCAAGATCTAATCAATATTACAAGAAAGATCTCCGTCTGAATAGTAAGAAAACAGAAGTAATGGTCATATCGAAGAAACAATCATCACCATCATGCAGCATAAAATAAACAGGACAAATTTGAAACAAGTGCAACGCGTCAAATACTTGGGCACAATAATAACATCGGATGGAAGATGCACCACAGAAATAAAAAACAGAATAGCTCAGGCCAAAATAGCATTTCAGAAAATGAAAAATATCTTATGCAACAAATCTATGTCAATAGAAATGAGAAAGAGAGCTCACCGGTGCTATATAGAACCAATTCTGACCTATAGAAGCGAATCATGGATAGTAGACAAACAAATGAAAAGACAATTAGATGCCACAGAGATGGGATTTCTCAGTAGAATGTTGAAAGTTCCCTGGACAGCTAAAAAGACCAATGAGGAAGTTCTCAAAGAGGCCAACACAAAAGGGGTTTCCTAAAAAAACATCAGAAAGAAACAATCACATTTTTCGAGCACGTCATGAGAAGAGGACAGTTGGAATACTTGGTTACAACTGGCAAAATAAAAGGAAAGAGAGTTCGCGGACGACAAAGAGAGAAAATACTGGATAGCTTGGTTTCATGGCATGGAAAACAGTCAACAACCAGACTGATACGATGCACAGTAGATAGAAGATTGCGGAAGGACATGATCGCCTACGCCAACCGGTATGGTACATGATGATGATGATCAATCAATATTACCAACATCTTCATTACAAATGGCATCTTGATATTGGTCGTTATGATTAACAACACTATTATTATCAATTAATGTTATAATAAATCCGTCATTATTGTCACTAGATAATTTATTCATCATCCTCATTGAGTGCCGTCTCCTCATCAAATCTTGGCTACAATGGAGCGTCAATTCGCTCTGCCTCTTGCTTTGATGGTGCTGTTTGCCATAGGCTTCCTTCGATGTTACTCGTCCATGTTAGTCTTGGTCTGCCTCTTTTACCTGGTATTTTACCTTCCAAGATTACTTTTAGTAGACTGCTGTGTCTTTTAACATGCCCCAAAAGTCTCATTTGTTTTGTTTGAATTGTATTTAGTAGTTCTTCCGATTTTAGTACAAGAAGAAAAATGACTACAAAACGTGCACTCTCTAAAACCTGTCTATTGAAAGAACTGATAGTCAAAGAAGCAAAATGACTACAAAACATGCACTCTCTTAAACCTGTCTAATGTTTTTGCCTCTGTTGCATAATTTCCCTTCACTAAAGATAAATAAGATGAAATAAAATAGTGCTTATTATAATATTTGTAACCTTCACCCGTTAAACTAGCTTTCATGCGTTGTGTCACTAGTTTACGGCATTGAGCAATGTCTGTATTCCGCATGGATATATTTGCTTAACAAGTTTTGCCTGGGCAGGGGACATTTTTGACCAACCCTTTTCGTTATTTGGAACTGCCAATTTTTTAACGTGCGCGAGTACACACGAGACATGTTTTTCGCTGTTATCTAAGAGGACTGAACATCGGAACTCACTGCGCAGAGACCAGTAGAGATTAAACCCACGAGAAAACCACGGATTCGGAGTGACCAGTTCCCACGCTGAGGTGGGATTTGAACTCGGGACATTCATGATTAGATGCCAACGTGTTATCTCTAGACCACCCAATCCGCCTAAAGGAATACTGAACATAACAGGAAGAGATATAACTTCGCCTCTTGTTTATCTTCTTTTTCTTCTTTCTTTTCTCTGTTCACTGATACTGAAAATGTGTCGTGGTTTATATAATTTAATGTTCTTGAGCTGCTCGAACTGTCTGAATTAGTGATTTTCCTTTGTTGTTACATGTCTCTGTTACTGCATCTATCCATCTTCTTCTAGGTCTTCCTCTTGGTCTTTTTCCATGCATTCTCGAGAAGAACGCCCTTGATGGTGATTGGTGAGGATTCATTCTGACCAGGTGGCCCAACAGTTTAATGTGTAACTTTGGTGTATTTTTTTTAATGATTTTACCTCTCTTTCTTGAGTGTGCTAATCCTAAGATTTGTATATTCCTTTTTTCATAAATTCAACTATTTCTGTGCTTTAATCACCTAGACCGCAGATGTTCCAAGTACCCTTTAAACGTTCGTATTGTTTTCTCATTGCCTCTTGTTTATACTTAACCAATTTCTTCAAAAATCTCATTTCTGTGATGACTAATTCCCACTTGTAACTTGTCCTGAGTGACCAGGTTTAGCGCCTGTAGTGTGATAGTGGGGTGGGGGATAGGTGCAGTTCAACATTAATGGGGTGGGGGGATAGATGCAGTTCAACATTAATGGGGTGGGGGGGGGATAGATGCAGTTCAACATTAATAGGGGGGATAGATGCAGTTCAACATTAATGGGGTGGGGGGGATAGATGCAGTTCAACATTAATGGGGTGGGGGGATAGATGCAGTTCAACATTAATGGGGTGGGGGGATAGATGCAGTTCAACATTAATGGGGTGGGGGGATAGATGCAGTTCAACATTAATGGGGGGATAGATGCAGTTCAACATTAATGGGGTGGGGGGATAGATACAGTTCAACATTAATGGGGTGGGGGGATAGATGCAGTTCAACATTAATGGGGGGGGGGATAGATGCAGTTCAACATTAATGGGGTGGGGGAGGGGATAGATGCAGTTCAACATTAATGGGGTGGGGGGGATAGATGCAGTTCAACATTAATGGGGTGGGGGGATAGATGCAGTTCAACATTAATGGGGTGGGGGGATGCAGTTCAACATTAATGGGGTGGGGGGATAGATGCAGTTCAACATTAATGGGGTGGGGGGATAGATGCAGTTCAACATTAATGGGGTGGGGGATAGATGCAGTTCAACATTAATGGGGGGATAGGTGCAGTTCAACATTAATGGGGTGGGGGGATAGATGCAGTTCAACATTAATGGGGTGGGGGATAGATGCAGTTCAACATTAATGGGGGGATAGGTGCAGTTCAACATTAATGGGGTGGGGGGATAGATGCAGTTCAACATTAATGGGGTGGGGGGATAGATGCAGTTCAACATTAATGGGGTGGGGGGATAGATGCAGTTCAACATTAATGGGGGGATAGGTGCAGTTCAACATTAATGGGGTGGGGGGATACATGCAGTTCAACATTAATTGGGTGGGGGATAGATGCAGTTCAATATTAATGGGGGGATAGGTGCAGTTCAACATTAATGAGGTGGAGGGATAGATGCAGTTCAACATTAATGGGGTGGGGGATAGATGCAGTTCAACATTAATGGGGGGGGGGTAGGTGCAGTTCAACATTAATGGGGTGGGGATAGATGCAGTTCAACATTAATGGGGTGGGGGGATAGATGCAGTTCAACATTAATGGGGTGGGGGGATAGATGCAGTTCAAAATTAATGGGGTGGGGGGATAGATGCAGTTCAACATTAATGGGGGGGATAGGTGCAGTTCAACATTAATGGGGGGATAGATGCAGTTCAAAATTTATGGGGTGGGGGGATAGATGCAGTTCAACATTAATGGGGTGGGGGATAGATGCAGTTCAACATTAATGGGGGGGATAGATGCAGTTCAACATTAATGGGGGGATAGGTGCAGTTCAACATTAATGGGGGGATAGATGCAGTTCAACATTAATGGGGTGGGGGATAGATGCAGTTCAACATTATGGGGGGGATAGGTGCAGTTCAACATTAATGGGGGATAGATGCAGTTCAACATTAATGGGGTGGGGGGATAGATGCAGTTCAACATTAATGGGGTGGGGGATAGATGCAGTTCAACATTAATGGGGTGGGGGGATAGATGCAGTTCAACATTAATGGGGTGGGGATGCAGTTCAACATTAATGGGGTGGGGGGATGCAGTTCAACATTAATGGGGTGGGGGATAGATGCAGTTCAACATTAATGGGGTGGGGGATAGATGCAGTTCAACATTAATGGGGTGGGGGATAGATGCAGTTCAACATTAATGGGGTGGGGGGATAGATGCAGTTCAACATTAATGGGGTGGGGGATGCAGTTCAACATTAATGGGGGGATGCAGTTCAACATTAATGGGGTGGGGGGATGCAGTTCAACATTAATGGGGTGGGGGGAGATGCAGTTCAACATTAATGGGGTGGGGGGATGCAGTTCAACATTAATGGGGGGATAGATGCAGTTCAACATTACAAAGGAAACAAATATTATTTTACTACCACTGGGAATCGCATGGTTGATTTGTCGTCATAACTATTTTTCATATAATTAGTAGGAGATATATTCCTGTGAAACTTCCGGTGTCATGGCGGCTTCGTGTAGTCGATTTTTATAATTCGGCTCTTGCTGATATATTTAGATGATTTACGCGACAGTCTAGTTGTGAAATTATGTGTTGCTATTCTCCCGTTTGGTGTATGTTTTACTTCTAACGTGGGGATGGACTGTGATTGCCGATATTTAAGTGGAATATGATTTATTCTTCTTTGTGTTGTGTGTTCGCGGTTCGATAGGCAAGCACATGGTTTGACAAAAAATGTCAACGGAAAACGGGTATGTTCAACCCTTATGTGAAAAGTCTGTGACGGTGGATGGAGGCGGAGGAATCAAGAATGATCAACGGCCCAGAAAGCGATAACAGCAAAGTGTGTGGTACACAAGAGGCATGTTCAGAACACGAAAGACGAACATGGCTGACCACAGTGAAAGAGATTGGAGCCTCATCACGTACCAGTCCAGAGGAAGCCATGGAGAGTCGGAGAAATTCGAACTTATGTCGGAGGAAAGATCTTAAAATAAGTACTTGGAATGTTAGGACTCTATATCAACAAGGGACATTGGAAAATCTAATTCAAGAAGCAGAACGAATTAATATTGATATTTTAGGCATATCAGAGACTAGATGGAAGGAAAGTGGGTACACTGAAGACGAAAAATATACATTTATATACTCAGGAAACACAACAGAACATCAAAGGGGGGTAGGAATACTGATAAAAAGAGAGCTACAAAAATATATAAGTACCCACTGGACATACAGTGATAGGATTATACTACTCAAGTTGAAAGCAAAACCATTCGACATAGCAATAATACAGACATATGCACCTACTCAAGACTACACAGATGAACAAATAGAGGCATACTATGAAGACCTAAATAAAGTTATGAAGCAAGTGAAATCTTCAGACATCTTGATTGTAATGGGTGACATGAACGCTAAAGTAGGAAAAGGTAGATATAAGACAATTATAGGAAATCATGGTTTAGGAAAAAGAAATGACAGAGGAGAAAGATTAATACAATTCTGTGAAGAAAACAGGCTGATAATATGTAACACCTACTTTGAGCAAGAGAAAAGGAAACTATACACATGGAAAAGCCCTGGAGATAGGAAGAGGAATCAAATAGATTACATAATGATAAAAGAAAGGTTCCGTAACAGCGTAAAGAAAGCCAAAACCTACCCAGGAGCAGATATTAATTCTGATCACAATCCTGTAATGATTAAAATGAAAATCAAACTAAAGAGAAACAAGCAAAAATCTGATTCATCAACAAACCCACTCGACATAACAGCTTTAAATCAAAAAGATATTAAAGATACCTATACAATACAAGTAAAGAACACATACCAGAAACTGCTAGAGGAAGGAATTGAACAATACAGAAGAGAAAATCCTGATGAAAAAGTAACAACCAAATGGCAATGCATAAAGAAAAGCATACAAAAAGCCTGCGACACCTTACCCAAAAGAGAAAAGAACAAAAAACAAAAATGGATAACTAACACCATCTTAGAAAAAATGGAAGAAAGGAGACAAGCGAAGAACACTGCCCAATACAATAAAATAGATAATGAGATACGCAAAATGTGCAAAAAGGCAAAAGAAGACTGGCTCAGCCAAAAATGTAGAGAAATAGAAACTATGGAAAGCAAACAAGACCTAAGAGGAATGCACACAGAAATAAAGAGAATGACTAATAAAATAAAAAAGCCACAGAAGGTGGATGCATTGCAGACAAAAAAGGAAAAATGCTAACAGACAATAAGGATATCATAGATAGATGGCAGGAATATATAACAGAACTATTTCATGATCAAAGGGACAAGAAACCAGTTATAAAATGTACATCAGGCTATAAAATCTTAAAATCTGAGGTGGAAAAAGCTATAAAAACAATGAAAAGGGAAAAGCAGCAGGACCTGAAAGCATACAGATAGAGATGATACAGGCACTTGAAGATTTTGGCATTGAAGTGATTACAGACATATGCAACGACATATACCACACAGGATACATACAAAATGAACTAAAAACATCAACTTTCATTGCATTGCTTAAAAAGAATGGTGCAGTTGAATGCATTGACTTTAGAACAATAAGCCTAATGAGCCATGTTACAAAAATCTTGCTAAAAGTTATACAAGGAAGGATTCAGAATAAAATCAATACTGAATTAGATGAGCAGCAATTTGGATTTAGGAAAATAGCGGGACAAAAGAAGCCATATTCTGCATGAGAACATTAATCGAAAAATACACAGAAGTAAACAAACCAATATATGCCTGCTTCATAGACTACACCAAAGCTTTTGATAGAGTACACCACAAACAACTTATAGAATGCCTAAAAGAGATACATCTAGATGACATGGATATACGACTAATATGCAATCTATACTGGGAGCAAACAGCAATAATAAAATATAACAAAGAGTTCTCTACACCCATTGATATAAAAAGAGGAGTAAGACAAGGATGCATCCTATCACCAAGCTTGTTCAATCTATACACTGAGCAAATCTTTAAAAACATCATAGAGATGCCAGGCCTACAAATTAATGGAAAGATAATCAATAAACTAAGATATGCTGACGATACTGTACTACTAGCAGAAAATCCTAAAGACCTACAACAATTACTTAATGAAATAAACACGACAAGCAAAAAATATGGACTAGATATGAATATCAAAAAGACTAAAACTATGATCATAAACAAAGAAAATACTCAAAACCCACAAGTGGATATCAAAATTGAAGGAATAGACCTTGAGACAGTTCAGAACTATAACTACCTTGGACATACTATAACCAGTGATGGAAAATGTACAACTGAAATAAACAAAAGAATAGGAATGGCAAAAAGTAATTTTAATGTCATGAAGGACATACTAACATCAAAACAAATAACACCAGAGCTAAAACTAAGAATAGCAAAATGTTACATCTTCTCAATATTCCTATATGGTGCTGAAACATGGCCATTAGACAAGAAAACAGAACAGAGAATTGAAGCCTTTGAAATGTGGATATATAGAAGAATAGGTAGAATTGGATGGAAGGAAAAGAAAACAAATGACAAAGTCTTAAAACAACTAAAAATGAAAGAGAACTTCTGAACACAATTAGAAGAAGACAAATGCGATTCTTAGGCCATGTTAAAAGACACAACAGCCTACTGAAAGTGATCCTGGAGGGGAAAATACAAGGTAAAAGAGGCAGAGGCAGACCAAGATTAACATGGACGAGTAACATCAAAAGATGGACAAATCAACCGATGACAACCTGCACCATCAAAGCAAGAGATAGAGCAAAATGGCGCTCCATGGTAGCCAACCTTCGTTGCGGAGACGGCACTCAATGATGATGATGATGATATTCCTGTATTAAAGAGTTTAGTTTAGTTTAGTTTAGTTTAGTTTAGTTTAGTTTGGTTTGGTTTGGTTTGGTTTGGTTTGGTTTGGTTTGGTTTGGTTTGGTTTGGTTTGGTTTGGTTTAGTTTAGTTTAGTTTAGTTTAGTTAGTCGACAAATCATCTTCCTTGCACAACGGACAAACTCACAATGCTAAGATCCCCTCAACACATGCACCAGTATAAAACACGCACATCAAACAATAACAAAAGCACCGAAGATGGCTTCAACTGAAATGCACGAACTCGGTAGCCCCAGCGTAGACCTTGACTTCAATCTCGTTAGTCGCCTCTTACGACACTGCAGACTGTGACAGCCGCTGTATTATTTTCTTCCCTGACAGCGGTCAGGGCTCGGGTAGCCACATGGGCGAGTTAAGAGTCACTTAAATACATACTTTTTTTCTGAGATCTATAAAGAACATTACACATTGAATAACAACAGATCCTTCATCATCATCAAGTACCGGGCCTAATGGCGTAGGTGATCATGTCTCTCCACAACTTTCGATCTCGACAGTTATTTATAATTTCTGTTGTTGACCTTCTGCCAAGCCATTCTCTTAAGCTGTCTGGTATTTTTCTCTTTGCTTCCCCCTATCTCTTAGTCCCTCAATTTTTTCCAGTTCTTATAATATATTCCAGATATTCTCTTCTCATTACATGGCCAAAAAATTATAATTGTTTCTTCCTAATATTGGAAATTAGCTCTCTTTATGCTTTGACCTTTTTCAGAACATTTTCATTACTCTTCTTCGCTGTCCATGGTATTCTCATCATTCTTCTGTAAAACAACATTTCTACAGTGATTTTCTTGTCTGTTGTCCTATTGTCCGTGAGTCACATCCATATGTTATGACTGGCTCTACATGACATTTAAGAACTATTTTTCTTGTTTCTATTGTCAAAACTGGATTGCATAGTATTTTCCTCATTTTTTGGAAAGCTGCTTTTGCCTGAGCCATTCTGCATCTCACCTCTTTTGTACATCTTCCGTCTGAGGTTAACAAAGTTCCCAATATTAAATTCATTTACCCGTTTTAATATTGTTCCATTTGTTTTTATTTTGTACAGACTTCCTTAACTCAGTGATAAGTAATAGTAAACTCTTTATACAGAACTTCGCAACAGGAGGCAATCTGATCATCGGTAAATGACTCGTCGAGCAATTGTTTCAGCCCTTTAGCTTCTTGACACTCTAAGGGAGGTGGGCCCGCCTGGGTCATGACTCCCAGGCGTCGACCTCCTGCTGCATTGACTCTAAAGCTTACAATATATATTCGGCACAGAATAACTACACTTACTGTAAGCAACACTTCTGTTCGAATCTACGCCTCTACCAGCGTGGTATACTTATATGTCTTAGCTTTAACCCAGCACATTGATGGCAGCAGTTTAACATGGCTTGTAATGTCAACGTCCTTTTATATATACTCCCGTACAAACTGTGTTTGGCATGGCGTTAAATATTGGACTACAGCACAACTTCACATTTTCTGTTTATAGAGAAGCGCCTGTTATAATTATGAAAGTAAATATTGAAAAGGTAAGCACGTCCGCAAATATTTAATTTAATAGATGAAAAAGAAGAGGCACAATCAAAGATAATACAAGTTACTTCTAAGCGTCTTATTCTTTTACAACTCACATGTGATAACGTTTGGCTAACAATTCAAGATAAAGTGAATTTGTTGATCCAATGTATAGTTTGTCAAATCGCCATAATAATGTTTCGGATCAATCACAGTTGTGTATCTTGCAATCTGAGGTAGATATTTAAAAAAAAAATTAAACAAAAGAATTATTCAATTAAAAAAAAAGAAAGAAACGCTACGATATATGTATAATTTATACAAATAATACCTGCGAAGACGGAGTTATCTGCCTGTTCGGCGATGGACCCATGTGCACACGACTGTCAGGGAAAAACGGATTAACAATCAAATATATATTCGTAGTCTGACTTCGCCGGTGGTGAATGCTGGCGATGTAGTGTTCGATCCCAACCGACGGCTTCCGGTTCACCCATGGGTACCGGATTTTTTTCTGTGAAAGTAAAGCGGCACGGGCGTAATACCGACCACATACCTAAAAAAATCATGTGCTGAAGGTCTGTAAAATTTATGGTCACTAACACCATATTCCCAATACGCCACTTGGCGTGACGTGGACTCTTTACTTTACTTTTACTATAACATATTTTAAAATGAACATATTCACAGTGCTTGAAAAACTTGAGTGGATACCAGAGTCATCATCTGACGGATATGGTGCTTCGTATGACGTGTGTGTCCTGCATCAGGGAAGTGGTCAACTCCAGGAGCGGCATTGATTGTCTGCTGGCTTTTGGTGATCGCAATGACAATCTCTTTGGGAGAAGGTTCGCTTCTGGTATGTAAATATAGCACATAAATATATAGGGTGTCTCACTCGTTACCGAACCCTGCGTTTCCTTAATGGGTTTTACGATAAAATAAATTCTCTTCTAGAGTATACCAATACGCTCTCATCAAGAGTATACCAATACGTTCTCCTGAAGAATATACCAATAGGCTATCCTCAAGAGTATAACAATACGGTCTCCTCAAGTGTATACCAATACGCTCTCCTCAAGAGTATACCAATACGCTCTCCTCAAGATTATACCAATACGTTCTCCTCAAGAGTATAACAATACGGTCTCCTCAAGTGTATACCAATACGCTCTCCTCAAGAGTATACCAATACGCTCTCCTCAAGAGTATACCAATACGTTCTCCTCAAGAGTATACCATTAGGCTATCCTCAAGAGTATACCAATAGGCTATCCTCAAGAGTATACCAATACGCTCTCCTCAAGAGTATACCAATACGTTCTCCTCAAGTGTATACCAATACGCTCTCCTCAAGAGTATACCAATACGGTCTCCTCAAGAGTATACCAAAACACGTTCCGGTTATCCTGTGTTGGCTCGCAGGTAATTACGCACACGCTCACGAACAACAGCCGTATTGTGCAGGCACCCTCACCAAAATGACAGATAACAGCGAGGCGCATGCGGCAGGCAGCGCTACTCAGTGTCACAACGATGAAACGCCCCCCCCCCCACACATACACACACAAACACATTTCCATTTAATTTCTCACACAATGAATGCACTCTTGTTAAAATTTCCTCTCAACATCACCATTCATGTTATAATTATTGAAGAATGTCGGGTTTAGTAGCGAATGAGACACCCTACATAAGTCTTGCATGTCTTCAGGAGTTCTACCTTCTTCTTTATAACACTTTACACCTCTGTTAACATATTAACGATACGAACCTCTAAATTAAGGTAACTATATTATATTTCTACTTGTTTTTCATTCCATTTTTTTCTTGTATTTATATTTCTTTCGCTTTTTTTTTTAATCCTTATTTTCTTATTTTTTTTTTATATGTTCCTTGGCATTGTCATTTCCCACTTCTTTACCGTCAACCCAATTTATGTTTTTTCATCTTTATATCCTCATCGTCCTATATCAGCTCCTTTTATCTTCTCCTCTTTTTATTCGGAATATCCTTCTTCTTTCATGTCATTATCTCCCCTGCATCCTGTTCTAAATCTTCCTTTTCCCCATATTCTGCAACCACATTGTAACCTACATTAAAATAAGAAGAAAAATGGTTTTCAAATTGAATTCACATTTTAATGTGCCAGAATACATTCTATTTTTTTCATCTCTCACAAGACACAGAATAGAAATATATACACTGGGGTGAACACTACTAAGTGGGCGTATATTTATCAGAACTGCATCTAGTAAGCGTTAAGTACGTCATTCTACGAGATCGTTAATGCTTAGCCGTAAGCAATACATGTATAACACAGTCTACGTACATACGTTATCGTCTGAAGTGGTTAATCATAGCATATCAACCTAAGTCACTAATTGTTTGTATGTTCTGGTATGTGTAGGTACAGTGGTTCACAAAATATGAAGTATAGCCACATAATAAGAGAACTACAGAGTGCTCGACACAGATCGTGAAGTATGAGGGATATGGTCTTAGAGTCGTCATTTCTTTTATCATTTTATTTTAAATTATGTAATTAAATACTAACATATATGCATACAATTGTAATTCAATGCATGTCACGGATACGCTATTCCATATATAATAAGCTGATATCAGAATTAATAAATTGACATTTTTATTAGCAATGTAACTAGTAACATGTTTCGGCCGCCATACTCTTCAAGTTAAAATACACAGGGGCTATTTCCTTCTATTTCTTCTCTTGTCCTTTTGTCTGTAGCGTGAAGTGTGTAGAGATGATCTATATGTAGCTTTTGGGACATGACTAGTTGTGTAGCTTCAGTTGTTGTCATCTTGGATTTATTTACGGCCTCTCTGGCTCCATTTATCCAACTTTTACTGGAACTTCTTTCCTCTTGTGACCTGATGGTTCCATTTAGCATGCTCGTGTTCCTGGGAATAAGAAAAAAAAATACTAATACAGAGATGAAATGTGTCAGACGAATGACAGGAAGCAGCCTGAGAGATAAGATCAGAAATGAAGAACTGAGAAAAGAAAATTAAGAATAATTCCCGCCACAGAGTCTATGAAGAAACAACAGATACAATAATTTGGTCACGTGATAAGTCAGAAATACAAAAACACAATAAAATAAGCCTTCAATAAATGTTGCGAGAACACCAGACTCAATGGTGATCACGAAAAAGATGGATTGAGGAAAATATTTAAAACACTAAGAAACATTGCAGAGACCAACAGAAGAGCAAAAAGACCGCAAATTTTATCTCCCCTCGGCGATGGAAGACAAATGAGGAAGAAAAGAAGAAGAAGTGTTGCTGGTTAATTGGATTTCATTCTGGTCAGATGCCCTCTCCAATCACTGACGTGGGATGTAAAGTTTTCTTGTCTTGTCCCTAGGGTTTTTGAAGTTTTATTTTTTAAACTCTATCACTCCTCATTTCTGCTTGCAGCACATCTTATGTATCTCATCTCGCAAGATGTGACTTGACACGTCTGTGTTTCGTGAACTGTGAATCTTTTGAACTTGTAGCATAATATTCCTGTATGGTGCAGAAACATGGACATTAGACAAGAAAACAGAACACAAAATTGAAGCCTTTTAAATGTGGATTTATAGAAGAATAGGTAGAATTGGATGGAAAGAAAAGAAAACAAACGATGACGTTTTAAAACAACTAAAAATGAAAAGAGAACTACTAAACACAAATAGAAAAAGACAAATGAAATTTTTGGGGCATGTTCAAAAACACAACAGCCTAATAAAGATAATATTGGAAGGGAAAATACAAGGTAAAAAGAGGCAGAGGCAACCAAGACTAACTTGGACGAGTAGCATCAAAAGATGGACAAGTCAACCTATGACAATCTGCACCATCAAAGCAAGACACAGAGTGGAATGGCGCTCCATGGTGGCTAACCTTCGATGCGGAAACAGCACTCAATGATGATGATGCGCATAATGTAGGTACACATCGATATCCATATTACTTGTATAGTAAACTACTGATGTTTCAGAATCATTGCTCTTATTCTTCTACAGCGTTCACCCGTTAAGTAGACTTGGATGTGTTACGTCGTTAGTTTCCCCCAATCGCAATATCTGCGCTTTTCAACCCGACACATCCGTCTTCGACGCGAGTATATTTTTAATTGTAACAATTTTCCCGGAAGTCGGCTATTTTGGGCTACTATTTTCGAATTTTAAACAGCCAAGTCTTTTACGTGCGCAGAGTGCATACGTGCCTTCTAGTAGGCTAGACATTGAATCTCACTACTCAGAGACGAGGGAGGGTAAAGACAGCAATGATCAAGCATTCGAGGAGAAAACCTCACACCGTCATAGGCAGGATTCGAACCCAGGACGTTCTTGTCCAGAGACCAACGCCTTGCCTCTAGACCGCTTATTTCAATCCTATTTTGGTAATTTATGTTGCCATTATATGGCTGTGAAACATGGAGAAAAACAAAATTGGCAATTATGAAGATACAGACTTTCATTAATGGGTGCTTAATATGGATGCAGAATAAAAAGATGGAAATGGCAGGACAAAATCACTAACATAGAATTATGGAAATGTACCAGTCAAATACCAGTGGATTAAGAGATACAGTGAAGACGATGGCGCTGGATAGGACACAGATTCACCTTTTGTCTACTACGGAAGCCAACTGAGAGTATTACACAACAGGCCCTTTTTGGAATCCCCAGGGAAAAAGACAAAGAGGAAGACCAAAGAACTCTTGGAGAAGACAGAAAGAAGCAAAGATGAAGATGATGGGGAAGTCATTGAATGGTCTTAAAAGAATGGCAAGAAATAGAATGGCTTGGAAAGTGTTTGCTGAAGACCTATGCTATGGAGCTGAAAGGTAGAAGAAGAAGAATGTTGCTTGCTCTATGAAATCTAGTTTCAATCTCATCATCTAATTAGCCGTCACCACCACTGTATCCAGCCGCGATAGCTCAGTCGTTAGTGAACTGGACTATAAAGAACAGAAGGTCGGGTTCGATGCTGTTCGACGGCTTCCATGTTCAGCCAACCTTAAATAACTACCGGATTTTTTGGGGAGAAAGTAAAGCGACACGGGCGTTACACCGCCCACATTACCCCCAAAATTATGTGCCGAAGGTCTGTACAAATTATTGTCACTAACATCCCCTATACGCCACGTAGCTTGACGGGGCTCTTTACTTTTTTTTTTCTTTTAAACTTTACCACGGTACCCATTTTTAAATATTTGAAGGAACTTCAAGACCGTGACCATCTCTAGACAGCATCCTTCGGAGAGCATGAACACTCAGATGCAGCGGGAAAAAATTATAATAGAGAGACAATGGGTAATCAGACATCACAAGAACACTGGAGGCTGGGTGGTGTCGAGGTAAGACATCTGCCACGGATAGAAAAATTCCCTGGTTCGAATCCCACAGTGGGAATTTCTCATTTTTTTAAGTCCGTGGTTTTTTAGTGGCTTTACTCCCTTCACTTGGGCAATGAGATATAATATATAGCCATCTTGGTTAACTGAACAAGAAAAAAAAAACAAAAAAAAAAAAAAAAACTAAGGTCCCGTGTTCTCTCTGCGCACGTAATAAAACCTTTGGCAGTTTGAAAATTGAGTAGAGTTGGCCAAAAATGACCGCTGCCAGGGCAACAGTTTTAGCATAAAAACTAAAAAAAACGTAAACACTTTCGAAGTTTACAAACAAAATAAGAGTGCCTCTGAATTCGGAGAATATCTGCCTGTATGCCGAGGAACGGGAGCCGCGATAGCTCAGTGGTTAGTGAACTGGACTACAAAGGACGAGAGGTAGGGTTCGATCCCAACCTTCAGCTTCCAAGTTCACCAAGCCTTTAATGGGTACCGGATTTCTTTTCTGGGAAAGTAAAGCGGCACGGGCGTAATACCGACCACATTACCCCAAAAATCATGTGCCGAAGGTCTGTAAAATTTATGGTCACTAACACCATATTCCCTATGCGCCACTTGGCGTGACGGGGGCACTTTACTTTTATTTTACTTTTGTATGGCGAGGAACGCTTGTGCACACGGCCACGGGTGTGAAAAAGGAAGAGAATAGTTATATTCAGCGCAAAATTAATTCCCTTGGGACTTTGCTATATATCTAACGTATGCAAACAAATATTTAAATTAATGCCTTAGACTCCGCTGTGGCAGACTATCGACTCGAGCACTCCATTATCTCTGAACTCTGACAGATATCAAGGACGAAGGAAAGCAGAGTCAGGAAGGGGAGATTAATCTGTTTGGAGGTGTGGGACAAATGAATAGTGTTCGTTGTCTTGGGATGAGCGTGCTACAAAATTGTGTTTTGTGTCGTTCTTGTTTTAGTACTCTGTTGTCTGTCGCTTTTGTTTCAGTCATCTGTTATCTGTTATCTGTTATCACTATCATCAAAACAAATAACACCAGGGTTAAAACTAAGAATAGCAAAATGTTACATCTTCTCAATATTCCTGTGTGGTGCAGAAACATGGACATTAGACAAGAAAACTGAACAGAAAATTGAAGCCTTTTAAATGTGGGTATATAGAAGAATAGGTAGAATTGGATGGAAGGAAAAGAAAACTAACGATCAAGTCTTAAAACAACTAAAAATGAAAAGAGAACTACTAAACACAATTAAACCAACACAACTGAAATTTTTAGGACATGTTAAAAGACACAACAGCCTACTAAAAGTAATATTGGAAGGGAAATACAAGGTAAAAGATGCAGAGGCAGACCAAGACTAACATGGACGAGTAACATTAAAAGATGGACAAGTCAGCCTATGACAATCTGCACCATCAAAGCAAGAGACAGAGCGGAATGGCGCTCCATGGTAACCAACCTTCGATGCGGAGACGACACTCCATAATTATGATGATGTTATCTGTCGATGTTGTTCCAGTCATCTGTTGTCTTTCATTGTTGTTGTTGTCCTCTGTTGTTTGTCATTCTTGCTGTGGTGATATGTTTACTGACCTTATCGTTCCAGTCTTATGTTGCCAGACCCTAGTCCCCTGTTGTCTCTCACCTTGCTACAATCCTTTGTTGCCTGTTCCCTTGTTCTAGTCCTATGTTGTCTCTCACCTTGTTACAATCCTTTGTTGCATGTCCCCTTGTTCTAGTCCTTTGTTGTCTCTCACCTTGTTACAATCCTTTGTTGCCTGTCCCCTTGTTCTAGTCCTCTGTTGTCTCTCACCTTGTTACAATCCTTTGTTGCCTGTCCCCTTGTTCTAGTCCTCTGTTGTCTCTCACCTTGTTACAATCCTTTGTTGCCTGTCCCCTTGTTCTAGTCCTCTGTTGTCTCTCACCTTGTTACAATCCTTTGTTGCCTGTCCCCTTGTTCTAGTCCTCTGTTGTCTCTCACCTTGTTACAATCCTTTGTTGCCTGTACCCTTGTTCTAGTCCTCTGTTGTCTCTCACCTTGTTACAATCCTTTGTTGCCTGTCCCCTTGTTCTAGTCCTCTGTTGTCTCTCACCTTGTTACAATCCTTTGTTGCCTGTCCCCTTGTTCTAGTCCTCTGTTGTCTCTCACCTTGTTACAATCCTTTGTTGCCTGTCCCCTTGTTCTAGTCCTCTGTTGTCTCTCACCTTGTTACAATCCTTTGTTGCCTGTCCCCTTGTTCTAGTCCTCTGTTGTCTCTCACCTTGTTACAATCCTTTGTTGCCTGTCCCCTTGTTCTAGTCCTCTGTTGTCTCTCACCTTGTTACAATCCTTTGTTGCCTGCCCCCTTGTTCTAGTCCTCTGTTGTCTCTCACCTTGTTACAATCCTATGTTGCCTGTCCCCTTGTTCTAGTCCTCTGTTGTCTCTCACCTTGTTACAATCCTTTGTTGCCTGTCCCCTTGTTCTAGTCCTCTGTTGTCTCTCACCTTGTTACAATCCTTTGTTGCCTGTCCCCTTGTTCTAGTCCTCTGTTGTCTCTCACCTTGTTACAATTCTTTGTTGCCTGTCCCCTTGTTCTAGTCCTCTGTTGTCTCTCACCTTGTTACAATCCTTTGTTGCCTGTCCCCTTGTTCTAGTCCTCTGTTGTCTCTCACCTTGTTACAATCCTTTGTTGCCTGTCCCCTTGTTCTAGTCCCCTGTTGTCTCTCACCTTGTTACAATCCTTTGTTGCCTGTCCCCTTGTTCTAGTCCTCTGTTGTCTCTCACCTTGTTACAATCCTTTGTTGCCTGTCCCCTTGTTCTAGTCCTCTGTTGTCTCTCACCTTGTTACAATCCTTTGTTGCCTGTCCCCTTGTACTAGTCCTCTGTTGTCTCTTTCCTTGTTACAATCCTTTGTTGCCTGTCCACTTGTTCTAGTCCTCTGTTGTCTCTCACCTTGTTACAATCCTTTGTTGCCTGTCCCCTTGTTCTAGTCCTCTGTTGTCTCTCACCTTGTTACAATCCTTTGTTGCCTGTCCCCTTGTTCTAGTCCTCTGTTGTCTCTCACCTTGTTACAATCCTTTGTTGCCTGTCCCCTTGTTCTAGTCCTCTGTTGTCTCTCACCTTGTTACAATCCTTTGTTGCCTGTCCCCTTGTTCTAGTCCTCTGTTGTCTCTCACCTTGTTACAATCCTTTGTTGTCCGTCCCCTTGTTCTAGTCCTCTGTTGTCTCTCACCTTGTTACAATCCTTTGTTGCCCGTCCCCTTGTTCTAGTCCTCTGTTGTCTCTCACCTTGTTACAATCCTTTGTTGCCCGTCCCCTTGTTATACTCCTCTGTTGTCTCTCACCTTGTTACAATCCTTTGTTGCCTGTCCCCTTGTTGTAGTCCTCTGTTGTCTCTCACCTTGTTACAATCCTTTGTTGCCTGTCCCCTTGTTCTAGTCCTCTGTTGTCTCTCACCTTGTTACAATCCTTTGTTGCCTGTCCCCTTGTTCTAGTCCTCTGTTGTCTCTCACCTTGTTACAATCCTTTGTTGCCTGTCCCCTTGTTCTAGTCCTCTGTTGTCTCTCACCTTGTTACAATCCTTTGTTGCCTGTCCCCTTGTTCTAGTCCTCTGTTGTCTCTCACCTTGTTACAATCCTTTGTTGCCTGTCCCCTTGTTCTAGTCCTCTGTTGTCTCTCACCTTGTTACAATCCTTTGTTGCCTGTCCCCTTGTTCTAGTCCCCTGTTGTCTCTCACCTTGTTACAATCCTTTGTTGCCTGTCCCCTTGTTCTAGTCCCCTGTTGTCTCTCACCTTGTTACAATCCTTTGTTGCCTGTCCCCTTGTTCTAGTCCCCTGTTGTCTCTCACCTTGTTACAATCCTTTGTTGCCTGTCCCCTTGTTCTAGTCCTCTGTTGTCTCTCACCTTGTTACAATCCTTTGTTGCCTGTCCCCTTGTTCTAGTCCTCTGTTGTCTCTCACCTTGTTACAATCCTTTGTTGCTTGTCCCCTTGTTCTAGTCCCCTGTTGTCTCTCACCTTGTTACAATCCTTTGTTGCCTGTCCCCTTGTTCTAGTCCTCTGTTGTCTCTCACCTTGTTACAATCCTTTGTTGCCTGTCCTCTTGTTCTAGTCCTCTGTTGTCTCTCACCTTGTTACAATCCTTTGTTGCCTGTCCCCTTGTTCTAGTCCTCTGTTGTCTCTCACCTTGTTACAATCCTTTGTTGCCTGTGCCCTTGTTCTAGTCCTCTGTTGTCTCTCACCTTGTTACAATCCTTTGTTGCCTGTCCCCTTGTTCTAGTCCTCTGTTGTCTCTCACCTTGTTACAATCCTTTGTTGCCTGTCCCCTTGTTCTAGTCCTCTGTTGTCTCTCACCTTGTTACAATCCTTTTTGCCTGTCCCCTTGTTCTAGTCCTCTGTTGTCACTCACCTTGTTACAATCCTTTGTTGCCTGTCCCCTTGTTCTAGTCCTCTGTTGTCTCTGACCTTGTTACAATCCTTTGTTGCCTGTCCCCTTGTTCTAGTCCTCTGTTGTCTCTCACCTTGTTACAATCTTTTGTTGCCTGTCCCCTTGTTCTAGTCCTCTGTTGTCTCTCACCTTGTTACAATCCTTTGTTGCCTGTCCCCTTGTTCTAGTCCTCTGTTGTCTCTCACCTTGTTACAATCCTTTGTTGCCTGTCCCCTTGTTCTAGTCCCCTGTTGTCTCTCACCTTGTTACAATCCTTTGTTGCCTGTCCCCTTGTTCTAGTCCTCTGTTGTCTCTCACCTTGTTACAATCCTTTGTTGCCTGTCCCCTTGTTCTAGTCCTCTGTTGTCTCTCACCTTGTTACAATCCTTTGTTGCCTGTCCCCTTGTACTAGTCCTCTGTTGTCTCTTTCCTTGTTACAATCCTTTGTTGCCTGTCCACTTGTTCTAGTCCTCTGTTGTCTCTCACCTTGTTACAATCCTTTGTTGCCTGTCCCCTTGTTCTAGTCCTCTGTTGTCTCTCACCTTGTTACAATCCTTTGTTGCCTGTCCCCTTGTTCTAGTCCTCTGTTGTCTCTCATCCTTGTTACAATCCTTTGTTGCCTGTCCCCTTGTTCTAGTCCTCTGTTGTCTCTCACCTTGTTACAATCCTTTGTTGCCTGTCCCCTTGTTCTAGTCCTCTGTTGTCTCTCACCTTGTTACAATCCTTTGTTGCCCGTCCCTTGTTCCATTCCTCTGTTGTCTCTCACCTTGTTACAATCCTTTGTTGCCCGTCCCCTTGTTCTAGTCCTCTGTTGTCTCTCACCTTGTTACAATCCTTTGTTGCCCGTCCCCTTGTTATACTCCTCTGTTGTCTCTCACCTTGTTACAATCCTTTGTTGCCTGTCCCCTTGTTCTAGTCCTCTGTTGTCTCTCACCTTGTTACAATCCTTTGTTGCCTGTCCCCTTGTTCTAGTCCTCTGTTGTCTCTCACCTTGTTACAATCCTTTGTTGCCTGTCCCCTTGTTCTAGTCCTCTGTTGTCTCTCACCTTGTTACAATCCTTTGTTGCCTGTCCCCTTGTTCTAGTCCTCTGTTGTCTCTCACCTTGTTACAATCCTTTGTTGCCTGTCCCCTTGTTCTAGTCCTCTGTTGTCTCTCACCTTGTTACAATCCTTTGTTGCCTGTCCCCTTGTTCTAGTCCTCTGTTGTCTCTCACCTTGTTACAATCCTTTGTTGCCTGTCCCCTTGTTCTAGTCCTCTGTTGTCTCTCACCTTGTTACAATCCTTTGTTGCCTGTCCCCTTGTTCTAGTCCTCTTTTGTCTCTCACCTTGTTACAATCCTTTGTTGCCTGTCCCCTTGTTCTAGTCCTCTGTTGTCTCTCACCTTGTTACAATCCTTTGTTGCCTGTCCCCTTGTTCTAGTCCTCTGTTGTCTCTCACCTTGTTACAATCCTTTGTTGCCTGTCCCCTTGTTCTAGTCCTCTGTTGTCTCTCACCTTGTTACAATCCTTTGTTGCCTGTCCCCTTGTTCTAGTCCTCTGTTGTCTCTCACCTTGTTACAATCCTTTGTTGCCTGTCCCCTTGTTCTAGTCCTCTGTTGTCTCTCACCTTGTTACAATCCTTTGTTGCCTGTCCCCTTGTTCTAGTCCTCTGTTGTCTCTCACCTTGTTACAATCCTTTGTTGCCTGTCCCCTTGTTCTAGTCCTCTGTTGTCTCTCACCTTGTTACAATCCTTTGTTGCCTGTCCCCTTGTTCTAGTCCTCTGTTGTCTCTCACCTTGTTACAATCCTTTGTTGCCTGTCCCCTTGTTCTAGTCCTCTGTTGTCTCTGACCTTGTTACAATCCTTTGTTGCCTGTCCCCTTGTTCTAGTCCTACGTTGTCTCTCACCTTGTTACAATCCTTTGTTGCCTGTCCTCCTGTTCCGGTCCTCTGTTGTCTCTTACCTTGTTACAATCCTTTGTTGCCTGTCCTCCTGTTCCGGTCCTCTGTTGTCTCTCACCTTCTTACAATCCTTTGTTGCCTGTCCTCCTGTTCCGGTCCTCTGTTGTCTCTTACCTTGTTACAATCTTTTGTTGCCTGTCCCCTTGTTCTAGTCCTCTGTTGTCTCTTACCTTGTTACAATCCTTTCTTGCCTGTCCTCCTGTTCCGGTCCTCTGTTGTCTCTCACCTTGTTACAATCCTTTGTTGCCTGTCCCCTTGTTCTAGTCCTCTGTTGTCTCTTACCTTGTTACAATCCTTTGTTGCCTGTACTCCTGTTCAGGTCTTCTGTTGTCTCACACCTTGTTACAATCCTTTGTTGCCTGCCTCCTTGTTCCATTCCTCTGTTGTCTCTAACCTTGTTACAATCCTTTGTTGCCTGCCCCCTTGTTCTAGTCTTCTGTTGTCTTTCACCTTGTTACAATCCTTTGTTGCCTGCCCTCCTGTTCTATTCCTCTGTTGTCTCTCACCTTGATACAATCCTTTGTTGCCTGCCTCCTTGTTCCATTCCTCTGTTGTCTCTCACCTTGTTACAATCCTTTGTTGCCTGTCCCGCTTTTCTAGTCCTCTGTTGTCTCTCACCTTGATACAATCCTTTGTTGCCTGCCTCCTTGTTCCATTCCTCTGTTGTCTCTCACCTTGTTACAATCCTTTGTTGCCTGTCCCCTTGTTCTAGTCCCCTGTTGTCTCTCACCTTGTTACAATCCTTTGTTGCCTGTCCCCTTGTTCTAGTCCTCTGTTGTCTCTCACCTTGTTACAATCCTTTGTTGCCTGTCCCCTTGTTCTAGTCCCCTGTTGTCTCTCACCTTGTTACAATCCTTTGTTGCCTGTCCCCTTGTTCTATTCCTCTGTTGTCTCTCACCTTGATACAATCCTTTGTTGCCTGCCTCCTTGTTCCATTCCTCTGTTGTCTCTCACCTTGTTACAATCCTTTGTTGCCTGTCCCCCTTTTCTAGTCCTCTGTTGTCTCTCACCTTGTTACAATCCTTTGTTGCCTGTCCCCCTTTTCTAGTCCTCTATTGTCTCTCACCTTGTTACAATCCTTTGTTGCCTGTCCCCTTGTTCTAGTCCCCTGTTGTCTCTCACCTTGTTACAATCCTTTGTTGCCTGTCCCCTTGTTCTAGTCTCCTGTTGTCTCTCACCTTGTTACAATCCTTTGTTGCCTGTCCCCTTGTTCTAGTCCTCTGTTGTCTCTCACCTTGTTACAATCCTTTGTTGCCTGTCCCCTTGTTCTAGTTCTCTGTTGTCTTTCACCTTGTTACAATCCTTTGTTGCCTGCCTCCTTGTTCCATTCCTCTGTTGTCTCTTACCTTGTTACAATCCTTTGATGTCTGTCCCCTTGTTCCAGTCCTCTGTTGTCTCTCGCCTTGTTGCAATCTTTTGTTGCCTGCCCCCTTATTCCAGTTCTCTGTTGTCTGTCGTTGTTCTTATAGTTCCCTGTTATCTGTTATTGCTATGTTCATATTAATACAACCAAGAGGTTGTTGAAATAAGGTAGCGTTAATATTAACGTATTCAAAATATGTTAATGATCGGTCTGTTGAATTTAGAAACGATGTTGCTGATGTAATAAAAGGGAATTGATGGTTATTTCCTCCCTCGGCGCTGAAAGACAAATGGTGAACGTAGAAGAAAAAGATGATAATGATGGTGGTTCTGTTGAATCAAGGAGCAATGATGCTGATGTAATTATGAGGCATTAATGATTCGTCTGTTGAATCAGGGGTCTCGTTTGCAGAAACTAGAAAAATCAAGTACTGGTCTAATGAACTTAAAATGTTGCTAGTAATGTGTTAATAGAATCTAGAAAAATCAAGTATTGGTCTAATGAACTTAAGGATGCTAGTAATGTGTTTATAGAATCTAGAAAAATCAAGTATTGGTCTAATGAACTTAAGGATGCTAGTAATGTGTTTATAGAATCTAGAAAAATCAAGCATTGGTCTAATGAACTTAAGGATGCTAGTAATGTGTTAACAGAATCTAGAAAACTCAAGTATTGGTCTAATGAACTTGAAGATGCTAGTAATGTGTTTATAGAATCTAGAAAAATCAAGTATTGGTCTAATGAACTTGAAGATGCTAGTAATGTGTTTATAGAATCTGGAAAAATCAAGTATTGGCATAATGAACTTGAAGATGCTAGTAATGTGTTTATAGAATCTAGAAAAATCAAGTATTGGCATAATGAACTTGAAGATGCTAGTAATGTGTTTATAGAATCTAGAAAAATCTAGTACTGGTCTAATGAACTTAAAATGTTGCTAGTAATGTGTTAATAGAATCTAGAAAAATCAAGTATTGGTCTAATGAACTTAAGGATGCTAGTAATGTGTTTATAGAATCTAGAAAAATCAAGTATTGGTCTAATGAACTTAAGGATGCTAGTAATGTGTTTATAGAATCTAGAAAAATCAAGTATTGGTCTAATGAACTTAAGGATGCTAGTAATGTGTTTATAGAATCTAGAAAAATCAAGTATTGGTCTAATGAACTTAAGGATGCTAGTAATGTGTTTATAGAATCTAGAAAAATCAAGTATTGGTCTAATGAACTTAAGGATGCTAGTAATGTGTTAACAGAATCTAGAAAAATCAAGTATTGGTCTAATGAACTTGAAGATGCTAGTAATGTGTTTATAGAATCTAGAAAAATCAAGTATTGGTCTAATGAACTTAAGGATGCTAGTAATGTGTTTATAGAATCTACAAAAATCAAGTATTGGTCTAATGAACTTAAGGATGCTAGTAATGTGTTTATAGAATCTAGAAAAATCAAGTATTGGTCTAATGAACTTAAGGATGCTAGTAATGTGTTTATAGAATCTAGAAAAATCAAGCATTGGTCTAATGAACTTAAGGATGCTAGTAATATGTTAACAGAATCTACAAAACTCAAGTATTGGTCTAATGAACTTGAAGATGCTAGTAATGTGTTTATAGAATCTAGAAAAATCAAGTATTGGTCTAATGAACTTGAAGATGCTAGTAATGTGTTTATAGAATCTAGAAAAATCAAGTATTGGCATAATGAACTTGAAGATGCTAGTAATGTGTTTATAGAATCTAGAAAAATCAAGTATTGGCATAATGAACTTGAAGATGCTAGTAATGTGTTTATAGAATCTAGAAAAATCAAGTATTGGTCTAATGAATTTAAGGATGCTTGTAATATGTTAGCAGAATCTAGAAAAATCAAGTATTGGTCTAATGAACTTAAGGATGCTTGTAATGTGTTAACAGAATCTAGAAAAATCAAGTATTGGTCTAATGAACTTAGTGTTGCTAGTAATGTGTTTATAAATAAAAGGTCATTTTGATTTATTTATTCAATTATGAGACGTTGATGTTGCTATTATGTAATCTGGAATGCGTCAATGATTAGTTTAATTGAGCTGTTAGACGTTTTTTTTTTTTTTTAATTATTTATTTATATTTTTGCAGTAAGAGCAGAAAACTAGCAACAGTTTGAGAACCTCTGTGTTCAATGAATGATGAAAGAAAAAATAAAAACATTCTGCTAATAAATGTTTTAGTTTAACTTTGAGAACTGAAGGACCAGAGAGAATATTTGAAACCGCACTTTGGGAGGGACTGGTTGGTCTCAAGGCAAGGCGCCGGTCTTTAGACAGAGAGGTTGTGAGTTCAAATCTCGCCTGCCCCAGTCTGGATTTTTATTTGTGATTTCTCTCTGCGGCAACCACCTGGGCACACAGTCGCCAGGGAATAAAGGATTAACACGCAAAATTCAGTTTCTAGTCTCTAGGAACTTCACCGAAGGTGAAAGCTGACAAACGCAAAAAAAAAAAAAAAAAAAAAAACACGGCACTTTTAATTTGTCGATCGTGTGGCCTCCTAGTATACTGCAGAGAATGGGCGTGGCCAATCTAATCTTACACATCATTGATAAATTAAATTGACTGGGTTTGAGAGGTCATTACTACAAATGATGAATCAGAATTTGTGTTTAGAATCTGGCACAGGGTGTGACACTTGTGTTGATGAATGTTTAAGGTGACGCTGTATGTGTGTTGTCGTGGAAATCGTTAGTCAGCATAATGTTCAACTGTGTACTTGAGGAATTTATTTCTTATTTCTCTACTTTTTTTCTTTCTTTCTCGTCCCACTCCAGTCTATATTTATCTATATTCATATATTTCTCACTCTCTCACTCACTCTCCAGTCCTTATGTCACTATTGATATCTTTCTCTCTCTCTCTCTCTCTCTCTCTCTCCAGTCTATATATGTATATAGTGGTATCTTTCTCTCTCTCTCTCTCTCTCTCTCTCTCTCTTTTTCCTCAGTATATATATATATTTATATAATATATATATATATATACATTATATATATATATATATAATATGTCTGTATTGGATCTTTCTCTCTCTCACTCTCCAGTCTATATATTTCTGTTTTGGTATCCATCTCTCTCACACTCCAGTCTATATATGTCTGTATCGGTATCTTTCTCTCTCACTCTCCAGTCTATATATGTCTGTACTGATATCTTTCTCTCTCTCTCACTCTCCAGTTTATATATATATATATATATATATATATATATATATATATATATATATATATATCTGTATTGGTATCTTTCTCTCTTTCTCTCTCTCTCTCTCTCTCACTCTCCAGTCTATATATGTTTCTATTGGTATCTTTCTGCCGGGAAGACATGAAATGATTTGAAAAGAATTGCAAGAAATAGAACGGTTTGGAAAGTGTTTGTTGAAGACCTATGCTCCACAGGGAGCTCAAAGGGAGAAGAAATATACAATTGTATGTTCCAAGTTTACTAAATAGAGAACAATAAAAAATTATATACGTTTTAGGGACAGGCCTTCGTCAGGATGACGAGAAAACAAACATAAGTGAGGCAGTTCCGAGTCTTTACAAGTAGCAAACTCGTCAGCAGGTGCCATGCCGGTTGACGTAGGCGATCATCTCTTTACACATTTCTCGGTCCTTCACACATTTCATAATTTGGGTCAGTGATATTTTATTTTGCCATTTGAATAAGCTGATGAATATGTTTTCTCTCAGTTATCCTCTGCTCCTCTTTCTATTCATTCTTCACCAGGTTATAATATTCTCAATTCCTTCTTTTCGCATCATGTTACCATAAATGTAGATTGTATTTTTCTTATGATTCTTATGTTATTTCTGGTTTCTTTCTTCAGCTCTTTTTAAACATTCCTGATTAGTAAACTTTGCTTTCCATGTAACTCGTAGAATTATTCTGATAAATGACATCTCATATGGCAAACTGCCAAATTCAGTGTTGTATGTATGTTTCCATGTTTCGTCCCGCTTTACAGCGACAGCGCACGATATTATATATATTTGAGTATTTATCTCAGCAAAGAATTATACTGTAAAGCAAGAAAACAAGCCGCACTTTCTTTACAAAACTATACCTTTAGCTGCTGTTAAGCCTGTACACTACAGATGCTATTGGGGATATTCATTTTGATAATATTGTGGACAGACAAATGTCTGGATGGATGGATGGACGGACGGACGGACGGACGGACGGACGGACGAACGGACGGACAATTTTGAGTTGGTAACTGTCCCCTATAAATCCGTCACATAGAAATGCAAAGTCCCGGTGAGGTAATTTAGTGACACAAACAATTCACGAAACAAAAAGAAACGCATGGAAGAAAGTTTGCGTGAAGTGAAGTTTTGATACTTTTTATGTCACATACATTTTTTAAGAACAAAAATATCGTGTCGCATGATGTACAGAAACACAAGACATGTCACATCATACCAAAGTACCACAGTCACAAATGTCTAGAGCAACAGATGTTGGGTCCAGGTGGCCAAACAGCAGTTGTACTGGAAATGCCTGCAACTCATAGCTGACTGCCTGTCTCGGATAAGCGAGCAACAACTGACCAAGATCCCAAGCACCTCCCAGCGACTCACCCGGAAACTGACCAACCAGTCTGTGAATCAATTCAGAGGAAGAGGTATGTTTACAGCACTCGGAAAAAATGACAAATAATCAACAATGAAAAAAAAATAAAGAAAAATATATGGACCGAAGCAGGCTCGAACCCGTACTCAGCGCCTTGCCACGAGAAGCCAAACGCTAGAGAGTACTGCCACTCAGCTAACTCAAAAAATTAGAATTAATTTTTTTAAAAAATGTAATTAAAACATTTTTGAGATACTTGTCTCCAACCAGTCTGTCCAAGTTAATACAAATGTTAGTACTCTAATGCATTGGTAAGATCGTAAGTTTTGGACCAAATGCACAAGATATGACAATCTCCTGTAAACGACGAATCTACGACAATTTAACGACTCTTTAAGGGCAGTCGATAAAGAAAAGTAGTCTAGCAAACGCGAAAGAAAAATAAAACTTAAAGCAAGTTCATAGATGTCCTTATCGTCTTTGAGGTAACTTCCTGAAAGAAGATTATAAACTATCAGGGTGTTGCTGGTGACTCATATGTTTTTACTGTTAATTTTCTGCACGTAAACACATTACAACTAATGTTTGCTAAAAGGAACAAAAATAAGGCTAAAAATAATAAACAGAAAAGCAAGGCAAGCTGTAAGCAGGAAGCTTAACAAAGCTACCTTGTTCCTTTCAGCCATGATGAATGCATGAAATAATACTTTCAAGTTGTATTTGGATTTAATATTTGCGCTGCTCGTAAATTATACCAAAAAAAAACAAAGAGAAGAAAGATATCTGTCATGCTCTGTGGCATAAAGGGAATATATTGTTGGTGCTTTGATATGTTTACCATCCGCACATTATTTGGTAATGTGGCGACCATTGTGTCAGTATCGTCTTCCTTTCTCAGAAATCACTGAAGGCTGAACAAACCAATTTTCTTTTCTATCTATCTGTCTGTCTGTTTATATATGTATGTCTGTCTATGTCTGTCTGTCTGTGTATGCCTATATCTATCTATCTATCTATCTATCTATCTATCTATCTATCTATCTATCTATCTATCTATCTATCTATCTATCTATCTATCTATCTATCTATCTATCTATCTATCTATCTATCTATCTATCTATCTATCTATCTATCTATCTATCTATCTATCTATCTATCTATCTATCTATCTATCTATCTATCTATCTATCTATCTATCTATCTATCTATCTATCTATCTATCTATCTATCTATCTATCTATCTATCTATCTATCTATCTATCTATCTATCTATCTATCTATCTATCTATCTATCTATCTATCTATTTGTCTGTCTGTCTGTCTGTCTGTCTGTCTGTCAGTCTGTACGTCTGTCGGTCTGTACGTCTGCCCCTCCGTCCATCCATCCGTCCGTACATCCATCAATCTCTCTTTATGTTTATCTCTCTCTGTGTTTACCTCTCTGTATTTCTATCTCTCTGTTTGTCTGTCTCTCTGTATATCTGCCTCTATATGTCTGTCTTTCTTTATGTCTCTCTGTAAACCATAATGACGTCTTCCAATGACACGATCTTCCGTAGTCTTAAACCATAAAGACATTCTTTTCACAATCACTGATATTACTTTGCAACACTTGCAATGGAAGGCATTTGTTAAGCTCTCAGCAAAGTAAAGTAAGTAAAGTAAAGTACGAGACTTGAACCGGCGTCTTAGCACGCGAGTATATACCCATATGTGCTCGGCCGCCTATCCAGAAATGTTCGGATATTTCTGTATAGTGTAGCCTCAAGCATCGAAACTCAGATGCGAAGCGACATTCCTCACCTTCCCAGGATAATATACCCTGGTACCCATTTCTGCCAACGGCTGGGTCGACCGTGGGGTATTTTTTATTTTTTTTCCAACCACGAGTACAATTCACACTGCTCCCAGCGGGAATTGAACACGGGTTGTCCGAACGTCGGTAATCTAGTCGGGTGGTTTTCCCAACTAGGCTACCGAGGCCCCCGCTCTCAGCAAACTTGTCGACAGTTCACGTTTCACAGCCATGTGTTGTAGCCATGTGTTGCAGCCATGTGTTGCAGCCATGTGTTGCAACCATGTGTTGTAGCCATGTGTTGTAGCCATGTGTTGCAGCCATGTGTTGTAACCATGTGTTGTAGCCATGTGTTGTAGCCACGTGTTGTAGCCACGTGTTGTAGCCACGTGTTGTAGCCACGTGTTGTAGCCACGTGTTGTAGCCACGTGTTGTAGCCACGTGTTGTAACCTTGTGTTGTAGCCACGTGTTGTAGCCACGTGTTGTAGCCACGTGTTGTAGCCATGTGTTGTAACCTTGTGTTTTAGCCATGTGTTGTAGCCATGTGTTGCAGTCATGTGTTGTAGTCATGTGTTGTAGCCATGTGTTGTAACCATGTGTTGTAGCCTTGTGTTATAGCCATGTGTTGTAGCCATGTGCTGTAGCCATGTGTTGTAGCCATGTGCTGTGGTCATGTGTTGTAGCCACGTGTTGTAGCCATGTATTGTAGCCACGTGTTGTAACCATGTGTTGTAGCCACGTGTTGTAGCCATGTGTTGTAGCCATGTGCTGTGGTCATGTGTTGTAGCCACGTGTTGTAGCCATGTATTGTAGCCACGTGTTGTAACCATGTGTTGTAGCCATGTGTTGTAGTCATCTGTTGTAGCCACGCGTTGTAGTCATGTGTTGTAGCTATGTGTTGTAGCCATGTGTTGTTATTGGAAAAAACATGCTTACAGAAATCTACGTTTTTGCTTCTACGAGTCAGTTCCTTGTTATATGTTGTGCAGTTGATTTATTTAATTCACAATTCAGTTGTCATCAGATATCTCATGCAGCATTCCAATCATATGTTGGCAGTGAACCAAAATATTCAAAATTATTTTTTCTAATACGAATTTGTCCATTAATTAAGTAATTCTCATTTTTATTTCTTACATCTGCTTTATCTGTTGTAAAGAATGTGGCTTCTGATCTTTATGTTCCATAGAAGTTGTTGATATATGCGATCTTGTCCCTCCCCAGTTCTATGTCCACAGTGCATCGCATCAATTCTGTTTTTGTGGGGTCAAGGCAAAGAAAATGCACATAAATCCGTGAGGAGAAATGATAAAAATAGAAAAAGAAACGGTGTTGTTAAAGCTTCACGTAACAAGAGGACAACACAAACCAGAACGACGTTTCGGCACAACAGGCCTTCAGCAGGAACAAACATACAACACACATACACAAATATGTATTTATAATTTTTAAAAATATAATAAATTCAAACGAGCAGAAGAAATAAAAGGAAAATTAAAAATAAACCCATCCCTGTATAATCTGATGTGTACGAATCTTAGTGCCTTCGGGGTATGCATAATGGATGCATAAAGTAAGCTGCAGTGAAGATAATACCCCGAAGGCACTCAGATTCGTACACACCAGATTATACAGGGATGGGTTTATTTTTAATTTTCCTTTTATTTCTTCATCTCGTTTGAAATGAATATATTTTTAAAACTGTTTTGTGTGTATTTTAAATACAAATGTGTGTGTGTGTGTGCGTGTGTGTGTGTGTGTGTGTGTGTGTGTGTGTTATATGTGTGTTTTCCCTACTGAAGGTCTATTGAGCCGAAACATCGTTCTGGTTTGTGTTGTCCTCTTGTTATGTGAAGCTTTAACCATACAGTTTTTTTTTTCAATTTTTTTTTCTCTATCTACTTTGTTTCTTTATTTTTGTTTCAATTCTGTTATTGACTTTTATCGTACCACACAATACCAATCTATGTAGTAATAACTTCTCTCTTGTCTTCAACAATCTCTCGTTCCTTGAATTATAACAGTTGTAACCAAGTATTCCAAATTTCCTCGACTCATCATATGTATCATAAATAAATGTCGATTGTTTCTCTTTGCTGTTTTTTAGCACCCTTTCTGTGTCGGTCTCTTTGAGAATTTACTCGTTGGTCTTTATAAGTTGGTGATCTTCTTCTACTTCTACTTTCCTTCCTCATCTGCCTTTCAGCGTCGAGGGGAGATATAATTTGCGGTCTTTTGCTCTTCTGTTCGCCTCTGCTGCTGTTATGTTTCCTAGTGCTTCTAATATTCCGTCGACCCATCTTTTTCGTGGTCGACCCTTGGGTCTGGTGTTCTCACAACGTTTGTTGAAATCTCGTTGTGTTGTGTTTTGTTCTTTCTTCCTTGTCACGTGGCCAAACCATTTTATCTGTTGTTTCCTTATATATTCTATGGCGGGGGCTATTCCTAGCTTTTTTCTCAGTTCTTCATTTCTGATCTTATCTCTCAGGCTGTTTCCTGTCATTCGTCTAACACATTTCATCTCTGTATAGGTTATTTTTCTTATTGCTCTTGCATCTAGGGTCCAGGTCTGGCATTGGTAGCACAACGTTGGGATGAAGATTGTATTGTATAGTGCTCGTTTTGCCTCCAAAGTT
>JAVIAB010000001.1:30417429-30514929 GCA_032433765.1 Megaustenia siamemsis | reverse complement strand
GGTAAAGGAATTTAAATATTTGGGAACTTTGTTAACCTCAGACGGAAGATGTACAAAAGAAGTGAGATGCAGAATGGCTCAAGCAAAAGCAGCTTTCCAAAAAAAAAATGGGGAAGATACTATGCAAGCCATTTTTGACAATCGAAACAAGAAACATAGTTCTTAAATGTTATGTAGAGCCAGTCTTAACATATGGATGTAAATCATGGACAATAGGACAATAGACAAGAAAATCACTGGAGTCTGTAGAAATGTGGTTTTACAGAATGTTGAGAATACCATGGACAGCAAAGAAGAATAATGAAAATGTTCTGAAAGAGGTCAAAGCAAAAAGATAGTTAATTTCCAATATTAGGAAGAAACAATCATCATTTTTCGGCCATGTAATGAGAAGAGAACAACTGGAATATATTGTAACAATTGGAAAAAAATTGAGGGACGAAGAGATAAAATAACAGAGAAAAGATACCAGACTTCTTAAGAGAATGGCTTGGCAGAAAGTCAACAAAGGAATTGATAAATAACTGTTGAGATCGAAAGTTGTGGAGAGACATGATCACCTACGCCAGCGCCAGCAGGTCCGGTACTTGATGACGATGAACGTAGTCACTTAAACCGTTTCGGTTGCTTTGTTTGTTCAAATGCGTCTTTCGGGGGAACTTGAGTGAAGAAATGACTGTGCACTCTTTATTCGTTGGAAGTCATATGAAATCGTCGCCTGTGCGTCGATTAGGGCTGCACCGTAGTCGACCTTCTCAACAGAATTAGTCAACGCCAACGCGCTTTGGATGGAGCTAGCTGTGACATGAGTGGAGCGGATATGGGGAATTCGCAACTATGGTGAAACTGATTCAATAAACATAATGAAAGAGTTGTTAGTAGTAGTTGTAGTAGTACTAATTGTAGTAGTAGTAGTAGTAGTAGTAATTGTAGTATAAGTTGTAGTTGTAGCTGTAGTAGTTGTTGCAGTAGTATTAGTGGTGGTGGTAGAAGTAGTTGTAGTTGTGGCAGTAGGTTATAGCGGAACTAGTAGCAGAAGTAGTAGTAGTAATAGTGCTGGTGGTAATGGTGATGTCGGAGATAGTATTTATGGTAGTGTTAGTTTAGTAGTTGTGTTTGTGATAGAAGTACTGTAGTTGTGGAAGCGGTATTAGAAGTGGTAGTAATCGTAGTTGTAGTGGTAGTGATGGTAATTGAAGTAGTAATGGTGATAGTAGAGGTGTTAGTGTGATACTAGTAGTAGCAGAAGTGGTAGTAAATGTGGTGATGGTGGTGGTGATAGAAGTTTTGGTGGTAGTAGTAGTAGCATAGCTAGTAACAGTAATAGTATTAGCAATAGCGTTGTAGTAGTAATGTTGGTAGTAGCAGTAGTAGCATCAGTAGCAGTAGTAGTAGTAGTAGTAGCAGTGGTAGTAGTAGTAGAAGTAGTAGTAGTAGTAGTAGTAGTAGTAGTAGTTATAGTGGTAATAGTAGCAGCAGTAGCTTCTAGTAGTGGTAGTAGTCGCGGTTTTAATGATGGTGATAGTAACAGTATTTGTAGTAGCAATGGAAGAAACAACAATGATCGTATAAGATGGAGTAGCTGTAGTAGAGGTCTAGAAAAATACAACAAAAATGAATTATGAATTTAGAAATAGAGGAAGGGAAAGTCGGTAAAATTTGAAAACGAGAGTAGAAGAAAAATACAAACTAGAAGAGGAGAGGGTGGAAGAAAAAGAAGAATGTAAACAATTACATTTTCTTTGAAAATAAGGTGACATATTCCATCAAATCTACCACAAATTCCAAAACGTGGCCCATAAAAAACAGTTTTAAAACCTCTGATAGTTATTAAAAATAGAGTCACGAGTCACGGGTCGGGGCGTTGCAATGATGTCATGCTTGGAACTCCGCCCATGTTGTTTGTTGTTTATGTGTGCGTGTATGTTTGTGCGCGCACGTGTGTGTTCCAAGACAGAAGAGCAGAAAAGAAAATAAAGAATATTTCAGATAAATAAATTAATACAATTCAGTGTTACACGTAATACGAAGGTTTTCTAAAAGGATGAGGATAACAAAATTTGCTTCCACAGATACTCTGTACACGATATTTAAGTAGAGATAAAACTACCTAGAAGTTCCCTGAACAGCTAAAAAGACCAATGAGGAAGTTCCCTGGACAGCTAAAAAGATCAATGAGGAAATTCTCAGAGGCCAACACAAAAGGGAGCTCCTAAAAAAACATCCGAAAGAAACAATCAAAATTTTTCGAGCACATCATGAGAAGATGAAAGTTGGAATACTTGGTTACAACTGGCAAAATAAAAGGGAAAGGAGATCGCGGACGACAAAGAGAGAAAATACTGGATAGCTTGGTGTCATGGCATGGAAAATAGTCAAAAACAGAACTGATACGATGCACTGTAGATAGAAAATTGTGGAAGGACATGATCGCCTACGCCAACCGGTATGGCATATGATGATGATGATGAAAACTACGTGGATCAGACATTGGTACACATATACATTGGGAAGTGAGACAAATGTAAGCACAGATATTTTTAGAATAAAAAAATAAAAGTGCAAAATAAACAGCGACAAATTATCAGCGATGTTAATCTGCATATTGAAACAGGCGGCCTGATAATAGCACAATTGGAAAAAAGTAAGAGAACTAATCACATGTTTGCACTATTTCAGTTAAGAAGACGGGTGGAAGAAGTGAGTGGTCTAGAAGTAACACGTTCAGCCTCTATATAGAAGGGTCTCGGGTTTAAATCTCGCCACAGGCGGTGGAGATTTTTCACTTCGGTTCCGTGGTTTCTTGGTAGTTTTACTGTTTCGGTCTCTGTGTAGTGAAATCAAAGCCTGCCATCTTGGATAAAGATAACAATTGGAAGTCCCCATAAACTCTAGGCAATCGGAAATGGAAAAGATTCGGGCAAACACGGCGGTTACCTGGGGAAAATTGATAGAAAGAAAATCTACCCAAACGTCAAAAACTCTCCATGATTGATTGTTATTGTTGTTATGTTATGCCATGAGAGATGACATTTCTTAGAATAATATTGAAAGTTCACTGGACAGCTTAAAAAACCAGCGAGGAAATTCTCAAAGAGGCCAACATAAAAAGAGAGTTCTTAAAAAATATCAGAAAGAAACAATCAACATTTTTCGGGCACATCAAGAGAAGAGAACAGTTGGAACACTTGGCAACAACAAAGTACAGGAAAAGAGAATTCGCGGACAACGACGAAGAGAGAAAATACTAGACAGCTTGGTGTAATGGCATGGTAAAAAGTCAACAACAGAATTCATGCGATGCATGGTGGATAGAAGATCGTGGAAGGTCATGATCGCCCACGCCAACCATGTATGGATGATGATGATGAATGTCACGAGTTGATGCGGTCAGTGTGACGCATTGAGTGTGCCGGGTCGCAATGGTTTTCTTGACATTCTCGGTTTTTACTGGAGAAGTTGGACTTTGTCTAGTCCCGAGCTATGCTGGGAAACTACTAGTCCAGCCTGGAGAAGTTGGACTTTGTCTAGTCTCGAGCTATGCTGGGAAACTACTAGTCCAGCCTGAAGAAGTTGGACTTTGTCTAGTCCCGAGCTATGCTGGGAAACTACTAGTCCAACCTGGAGAAGTTGGACTGTCTAGTCCCGAGCTATGCTGGGAAACTACTAGTCCAACCTGGAGAAGTTGGACTGTCTAGTCCCGAGCTATGCTGGGAAACTACTAGTCCAACCTGGAGAAGTTGGACTGTCTAGTCCCGAGCTATGCTGGGAAACTACTAGTCCAGCCTGGAGACACTGCAATACTAGATCCTCTATATCAGTAATAGCCACTACCATAAGTGAACACGACGATCCTAGCTTCTGTTAGCCAGCCTGTTTTGACACAGGCTGTTACCGGGGATGGGGGTGGGGGACCACGAGGAGGTAGAACTGCTGGGTCTTGGTCAGATAATGGTCCACCGACTTTGCTGTTGCGACCGCAGGTCACAGACGCTTCTTCTTCTTCTTTGCTTTTTCTCACTGATACCGAAAAGGTGTCGTGGTTATATCATTTGTCGTTCTTGAGCTGCTCGAACTGTCTGAATTGTTTCCGTTAGAATTGATCACAAATAAATCCGTTCGAAATCACACACAAGAACACTTGAATTTGTTTTTTCACTACGAGCATTGAAATTCATTTATCATTTGAATTTGACTCCCATTGCAAATTGCATCGTGTTGCCAGCACAGTCACACACCAGAAGTCAAAGCACAGACGCTTAAGCTCCCCCAACTCTCGCCGATAAAAATGAAAATGAGCACCTTTGATGCAGGAGAATATCTGCCTGTATGTCGAGGGACACCTGAGCGGACGGATGCCAGTGTGAAAATTAGGAAAAAGTGATCATCATCATTGAGTGCCGATTCCGCATCGAAGGTTGACTACCATGGAACGCCATTCCACTCTGTCTCTTGCTTTGATGGTGCAGGTTGTCATAGGTTGACTTGTCCATCTTTTGATGTTACTCGTCCATGTTAGTCTTAGTCTGCCTCTGCTACCTTGTATTTTTCCTTCCAATATTAGTTTTAGTAAGCTGTTGTGTCTTTTAACATGCCCCAAAAATTTCATTTGTCTTGTTCTAATTGTGATTTAGTAGTTCTCTTTTCATTTTTAGTTGTTTTAAAACTTCATCTTTTTTTTTCTTTTCTTTCCATCCAATTCTACCTATTCTTCTATAAATCCACATTTCAAAGGCTTCAATTTTCAGTTCTGTTTTCTTGTCTAATGTCTATGTTTCTGCATCATACAGTAATATTGAGAAGATGTAACATTTTGCAATTCTTAGTTTTAGCCCTTGTGTTATTTGTTTTGATATTAGTATATTTTTCATGGCATTAAAATTACTTTGTGCCATACCTATTCTTTTGTTTATTTCAGTTGTACATTTTCCATTACTGGTTATAGTGTGTCCTAGGTAGTTGTAGCTCTGAACTGTCTCCATATGTATTCCTTCAACTTTGATATTTAATTGTAGGGCTTAATAAAAAAAAAAGTGATAATGACGTCAAATTGAGTCCCCCATGACTTCGCTAGAGAGAGAAAGCTGGCGCACGCAAACAAAATCGGCATAAACATCAAGCAAAGAAGGTGGTGCACAGATAGAGAAACAATATTCAAGAAGAGACGGGTCGGGGACTTACAATGACATAAGCAGAAACAACGAAACCGGTTTTTGGCTAACTAGATTTGCTGAAACAAGTACTATATGACACAGATAAAATGATTCTATTTTTACTCCCAGTTGACAGAGCAGAAGACAGCATACACTTACATGCACAAAAAATAATCCTGCATTACGCTATACACGTCTCAACCATTATTCAACCACTCCTACATCCTGTCATTCTCTCAACACTTTACAAGTGACTTCAACCATTAACGACGCTGAACTATTTTGTCTAGCGCTCACTCACACGACAATTTCCAACCAGTTTACATTCTCATTGTAATGGTGAAGGTTTTACACTCACATTATAATGGTGAAGGTTTCATCTGGCTTTCATTACATAAACGTTCATTCACTTGAAACGTGGCTGAATATTTTATTATTGTTGCTTTCATTACTTAATTTTTTTTTTTTAATCTATGTTTTATTTTCAGTGAGAGCAGAGGACAGTTGCATTTTGTTTCACGTGTATGCTATGGCTTCTAGTTTATTTGTGTGTGTGTGTGTGTGTGTGTGTGTGTGTTTATTGAGGACTTAAGTTAAACTTATTTCACTAGTACTCTATCATCACCATTATCATCGTGTGCCATACCGGTTGGCGTATGCGGTCATGTCCTTTCTCAATTCTATGTCCACATTGCATCGTATCAGTTCTGTTGTTGCCTGTTTACTGTGCCACGACACCAAGCTATCTAGCATCTTCTCTCTTTGTCGTCCTCGATCTTTCCCTGTAATTCCCCAGTTGTAACCATGTATTCCATTTTTTTAAATAATGGTGTGCCCGCTGTCTCTTGCTTTGAAAGTGCAGGTTGTTATAGGTTGACGTGTCCATCTTTTGAAGCTACTCGTCCATGTTAGTCTTGGTCTGTCTCATTTACCTTGTATTTTCCGTTCCAAGATTACCTTTAGTAGGTTGTTGTGTCTTTTAACATGCACCAAAAATTAGATTTGTCTTGTTTAAATTGTGTTTAGTAGTTCTATTTTCATTTTTAATGGTTTTAAAACTTGATCTTTTTTTATTTTATTATTTCCATTCAATTCTTACTACTCTTCTATAAATCCACATTTTAAAATCTTCAATTTTCTGTTTATTTTCTTGTCGATATGTCCATACTTCTGCACCGTACAGGAGTGTTGAGAAGATATAACATTTTATTAGTCTTCTCTTTTAGTTAATTACTAGTTACACTTTTTTGCTAGTTTCGTTGGAGGTAAAAAAAAAAGAAGAAAAGATTCCCCCCCTTTCCCCCCCCCCCCCGCCCCCACCACGCCTTCCTAAGCGTATGGGAAACATGATGTTAGTGACCATGACCACGACACATTTTTGGGTGCTGTGGTGAGCATCACTCCAGGCTGTATTTGCATCCATTTCTGGTACCAATTCTTAGTGGCTGGGTGAACTCCGGAACTCTTTCAGTCCAAAAAAAATCCGTCACTTCTAGTCATTGAACTCATACACGTGTGATCTGGCAGCAAGCTCCATAACCACTCAGCCACCGAGACGCCTCTAGTCTTATAGTTGTAAAGTAAGTAAAGAGCCCCCGTCACGCCAAGTGACCTACAGGGAATATGGTGTTAGTGACCATAAATTTTACAGACCTTCAGCACATGATTTTAGGGACCGCTTCCGGTTCACCCAGCCTTTAATGGGTACCGGATTTTTTTCTGGGAAAGTGAAGCGGCACGGGCGTAATACCGACCACATTACCCCAAAAATCATGTGCCGAAGGTCTGTAAAATTTATGGTCACTAACACCATATTCCCTATACGCCACTTGACGTGACTGTGGTACTTTTTTTTTTTTTTTACTGTGGATAGAAGATCGTGGAGGGACATGATCGCCAAACGCCAACTGGTATGGCACATGATAATGATAATGCTGATTTAGTGTTTAGAAGGAATATCTCAACATAGAGCACGATAACGTGTAGCACCAGTGCGAGCCCTGAGATTTTATAAAACTGGCTAAAAGTGGATAAATATGGTTGCAATTTAACGGGGTTTTTTTTATTATTTGGCGCGGCAGCGGTACATAGTCTACTCTTTTCGATTGTCAGCTGAGAATGGGTCTTTTACGAGATCAAATGGCACATGGGACACCTTATTTTTAAAATATATAATATTTTTAGCAGAATGGTAAACCATGGCAAACTATTCTGCTAAAAATATTATATATTTTATATATTAGGCGTTACTATTATTCAATCACCTTATTGCAAAAATGTGATCCGAACTCATTCGGCCCACAAATTCAAGTATCCACAGAGACAGCAGCTCATTTGGCCCACAAATACAAGTCTTCACAAAGACAGCAATTCAAACGGCCCACAAATTGAAGTCTCCACGGAGACAGCAATTAAATCGGCCCACAAATTCAAATCTCCACGGAAAATAATGTTTATGTTCTCCAAGATAACCGAGGAGACACTGTCTGAGGTTGAACAGACAGAACGCATCACCAAAAGAAAGCAAAAACCCCAAAACAAACAAAAACTAGGTACTCAATTTGGCCTAAGTTAATAATAGGGGTACCTGGAATAAACCTGGCGGCGTCAAATGTCAAACGTGGTTCGAATCAGGTACCCTTTTTTGCCTGTTGGGTGAACGCTTTACGTGAAGCTTCAACTACCTTCAATCTCTAACCAAAAACTGAGAAATGTTAAAAAGCATTTCAACATTTTGTCGGTCATGAAATAGCCAAGGGAAATAAATGACGAAATGAAAAGAATCATATTGTTTGTATTGATTTAAGGCCCCTGCATATGTTTGTTCTATAAATTGCCCTCATTGTAACTTCGGACAATCAAGAAGAGTCCGCTGGTGTTATGTTTAGGGCACTTACCTATCTATCTAAAGGTCCGGGGTTCAATGCCAGTTGATGCAAAACAAAATGTTCTACCTTGAAGTCTATATGGGTCCACCCGTCTCTTTAAATGAGTACTACAGATCCAGAGGAAAGGCATCGAGCAAGGGAACTTCCCACCAACCTCAAGAAGGGAAGGGCATTGAACTCACTAACACTTCGTTATATAACGGCAGTTTGCAAAGGGACTAACTTAATTTTATAATAAAGAAGATATTTAATATGTGGACGGAAAGAAAAACTGAAGTGGACAGAGAAGATAGTAAATTTTGAATGGAAGGAAAAATTGAAGTGGAAAAATAAGATAGTAAATATTGAGTTATTTGCGGGTCATCATCATTGCACTCCGAACATGTCCATAGGTGCTCAGATCCCCTCCTCAGCAATTTCCGCAGTGTCCAGCGACTGACGGCTCCAGTTCTATGTTAGTTGATAAGTCTTCTTACACGGCCACTAAGTTTCTCATTTCTGGCTGTGCCCATCTTAACTCCCATTTCCATCATCCGAAGAAGTGATGTGGATCTGTGTTTGTCGAAGTCATGTGCTCTTCCCACATCTCGGAGGGCATTGATGATGTCCGCCCGATCCATTGGTTGCCCGTCCTCAACGACAGCGCAGCTAGCCAACCTGTTCGCTCTTTCATTTCCCCGTACTCCCCCATGTCCAGGGACATAGACAAAGGTGACCTTACGTATTTTGGATTTTTGCAATGACTCTACCCATTGCATGCGTACAGAGTCCGCCTCTACTTTTTTTATCATGCTCATCGAATCACTCAGTATACATGCGTGGGTGTAGTCTTGTGACTCTAACCATTTGAATGCCTTGGTCACTGCCATCGCCTCCATTGTCATGCTACTCGTGGTCATGACGTATGCACTACTGTTTTCCTTGACTATTTTGCCTGCCGAGCGTGCTGTAAATGCCCATGCACTTCTTTGGTGTCGTCTTGCAGATCCGTCTGTATAGATGACTCCATCTTTCTCATCGGTTTTATCGTAGATGAGACCGTTGACCTCAGCATTAGCCACTACCGTGTTCTGTTCCCTACTTTTCCTGTCGAGTGTGACAATACACGAGAAAGTCCCCTTGAATGACGTAGGCACCGGTATCCACTCCTCACCAACGCTGATATTGATTGGTAAGCCCACAGACCTGTTTGATGACATCTTCTGCTCGGCCCACCTATGATTTGCCTCTTTTAGCCTAGCACCTGTCTATTTAAGATAGTAAATATTTGGACGGAAAGAAAAACTGAAGTGGACAGGTACGGGACAAGAAAGAGAATGGAAACTAGAGCTGTAATTTGTGCAAAGTGGACCGTTTTGGAGAGGTTCAGTATCATTATGTGGAGGAGAGTGAAAGATGGAAGAAAGGGTAACGTTTGTGTGTTCATGATTTGTGTGTCTGAATGAGAGACAAGATGTAATTTTTGTGCAGATTTTATGTGACTGACTGAAAGATAAAAGATCTGATAATATGATTGCAACTACATCTATTATGATAATAATTGGTATTGTGACTTCTGAACAATACACAGAAGTATGTTTATCTTTGGAGCCGCGATAGATTAGTGGTTAGTGAATTGGACTACAAAGGACAAGAGGTATGGTTTGATCCCAAGCGACAGCTTCCGGGTTCACCCAGCCTTAAATGGGTACCAGGTTTTTTTATGGGAAAGTAAAGCGGCACGGGCGTAATACCGACCACATTATCCCAAAAATCATGTGCAGAAGGTCTGTAAAAATTATGGTCACTAACACCATATAACGCCAAGTGGCGTATAGGGAGCTCTTTACTTTTTTTCTATGTTTATCTTTCCTTTCTGCTCAAGTTTTTTCCCCCTCTCCCGAAGTAGAAGTATGTGTTTAACATTTTAAAGAGAAAGACTGAATATTTTTTGTTTATCAAACTGTCCACACCAAAACGTTCTTGTCCATTATTCCATAACCCCGGAGTCGTTTGGGCACCACTGACATCGTTAACCTTTTCCCTTCTCTCTCTATCTTCAGTCATTTTTGGGGGATTGTAATGTCGAGTCCTATCCACTTTTTTTTATAGTCTGGTATAGCAGCCATTGTCTCTACATTTGAGACTCTGCCTGCATTGACGGAGTGGGGACCATAATCTGCACTACTTGACGATTTCTCCCACAACGCCATCATAGCACAAGTTCTACAATTTACTTTTCTCTTCTTTCTCTTCTACCATCATAACTCATTCAGACTGGATTCTGGTTAAGGTCGTAATACGGGAATCCATCGAAGGTGTGCCTTAATCTCAGGACCCCGTCATCTACACGGATGGTTCTGTATCCCGCGAACAGTGCAGCGGTTGGAGTTTTGTAGTATACAAACATGGTAGAGAAGTGGCAATGAAATGTGCCAAGTTTGTTTTTCATGTATAGAATTACGGTGTTCAGTGAGAATAGAGATAGAGGCAGCAAAGGCGGCGATAACATGGCTAGTTGCACAGAACGTGGATCACGCAGTCTTTGTGACTGATTGGCAAAGTATGCTACAGAAGATTGACAGATAGTATCTGTGGTAGGTGTGGATACAGCTTTTCAATGGTTCTACAGTGAGTGCGTTATCCTGGGTGTACTATCCAGGGCATGCCGGTGTACACGGCAATAAAACAGCCGATGAGCTCGCACACACTGTGACACTGAGTGTGGCCTTATTCTGAACAAAGAGGACACCGTCAAGTTTGTTTTTCACTCCTTAGGAGAAGAAGAGGAGGACGTGTGGAACAAGGATGTATACATTGAGAGACTGGGGAGTGGAAAGGTGGAAAAGAGGTCTGGTCTATCCGGAGTTCTTAGTGCGGAAAGCAGATGTATCTACAATGAACACCGTACATGAACTATTAGTCTGTATACGCTTCGAAAAATGATGGAACGAACGATGGAGCAGATATGGGGGATGCCCCGACTGCAATGAAACCGATTCCATGAATAGAATAAAATAAAATAGTCTGGGATTCTGGTTTTGCTTACGAAGTCTGCTGTCTGTTTCAGGGTTAAGGTCTTACCATACAGCCTCCCTTACAATCTAGTTGGCGTGTGCAAGTGAGACTTTTACCTCCTTGAACTTGTATATTGGGTACAGTGATGTTAAATGTGGTTTTGTTGTCATCTGCAAGGGTGCAGTGGTACAAACTGGCTGTACCTATCCTGAGTTTGGAGTACATGTTGTAGGAAGCCAGGCATGGTAACTTTGTCTTTTCCTTGATAGTTCATAATATCCATCTCCATCATTGTATTTTAGTGGTCTTATTTCCACAAGTACACCCGTCACGCCAAGTGGCGTATAGAGAATATGGTGTTAGTGACCATAAATTTTACAGACCTTCGGCACATGATTTTTTGGGGTAATGGGGTCGGTATTACTCCCGCGCCGCTTTACTTTCCCAGGAAAAAAATCAGGTACCCATTAAAGTCTGGGTGAACCGGAGCCCGTCAGTTGGGATCGAACCCTACCACTTGTCCTTTGTAGTCCAGTTCACTAACCACTCAGCTATCGCGGCTCCCAGCTATAGATATAATACAGTTTAATTATTTCCTTTTGTCAATTATCAGTCAAAAATCTTTTGTTAAAACTCAAATTTACTTGACCTATTTATTTCTCCCTTACAAACAACGCACTTGACTCTTCAAACATTATATTTATTATTTGCATGTTACCAAGCTAATTGACGCCGGTCACAGGACAGTCATTTGACACTGTACTATTTATAATATTTTTGTAAAATACACCCTTCCTTATTTTGGCCACCCCCTACCACTTACAGCCTGCCTGCTAATCCGTGCTTTCTTGTCCCCATTTTTACACTTTCTCCTTGGAAATCCACACCCATTCTAATACGATCTCTATTACTGTATTTATAAACCAGCCTTCTAACTGTATCCTTTGTTCTCTGCACACTCTTTCTGTCTCCGCCCACGCCCGTCCTCATGTATCCTTTGTACGCAATATATCTTTGTTTCATTTTTATATCTGTAATATTGGTTGTTATTGTGATTCTCACTCTGTGTGTGTGTTTGTGTGTGTTCGTGTGTGTGTGTGTGTATATATGTGTATGCGTGTAGGCCTTGATGAACTTTAAAAGCAGGAAAGTAGGCTGTAGACTCGCATGTTGTTGCAGGAGCCGTGGTCGCTCAGTAGTTAGACAACTAGGTCGCTGTGAACAAGAAGTCCGTTTCGATCGCGATTAACGGTTTCTAGGTTCGCCCATTCTTAGTAAGTAAAATGTATGCTCCGACACGCCAGGTGGTGTATATGGATTATGGTGTTAGTGATCAGAATTTTTATAAACATGATTTTTTTGGGTACTGTTTTCGGTATTACGCCAGTGCCGCTTTACTTTCCCAGAAAAAAAATCCGGTACCGAGTAAAGGCTGGGTGAACCCGGAAGCCGTTGATCAGGATCGACTCTTGTCCTTTGTAGCCCAGTTCACTAACCACCGAGCTATCGCGGCTCCATATCCAGTCTTAAATGAATACATAATTGTTTTCATGGAAAGTAAGGATGTCTGGCGTGATACTAACCACCTCACATATAAATGTGCCGCTTGTCATTGATAAGCGAATTTAACTAAAATCAAATATTAACACCAACATTATAGACAAGTATAATACATAAGAAATAAAGTAGATTATTTACGAGTAGTGTTAAATAGATAAAGGGGAGATGGTCACGTTGTCAGAATGTACCTGTCGCTTGATGTAGAAATAGGAGAGTGAGTTTCGGTGTTGTGTATATGTGTATACCGACCCCTTATGTGTTTTAAACCCTATGTTTTTACCACCCCCGGCTTGTTTTTTGGTTAGGACCTCTGTAAAAGTATCCTTATCTAATTTGTTATGGCATTTATTAAGACCCTTGGTCCTAACTTTCGCGTAATCCCTAAAACAGTAATAGGTCTTGCTACATAATGATATCATCCCATCAGCCGAATGTTCCAATTTGAACAGACCAGGGGTCCGTTTGTCGTATAACTGTCTCGATTTACACTCGGAAAAGTCATACTTTACGCTGCCCCTGTGTCGAATGAAATCTGCCCGATGACCCTCACAAGTCTCTGAAGGGAACCATTTGTCGTACTGTGTGAAAAACTCGTCTACCTTATCGCTTTTAACGACCCCTTCTAACGATCTCTCGCTGAGGGCCAAATACAGACTATCAGTATCAATTTCGCAGAGCTGAAAGTCGGATCTCTCTACGAATCTATCCAGTACGCCAAATTGAGGATGTTGGAATTTAACTATGACTTCCTGGATAGATTCCTAGAGAGATCCGACTTTCAAACAAAATTTCAACTTCTTTCGTTTCTTTCTGGCGTTTATCCGATGACTACTAAAGGAATCATTTGTCCTCTTCGCCACACGTGCTTAAAATGATGTTAAGTAGGCGTAGATGCGGTGTATTTTCAGTAAGGAAATGTAAAGAGCCCCGTCACGCCAAGTGACGTATAGGGAATATGGTGTTAGGGAGCATAATTTTTATACACCTTCAGCACATTATTTTTGGGGTGATGTGGTCGGTATTACGCCCGTGCTGCTTTACTTTCCCAGAAAAATTCCGATACCCATTGTTTTTTTTTTCTTCGTTCGCCATCTTTTACCTCTGACAAGTCCCTAGAGACTAGGAACTGAATTTTGCGTGTTAATCCATTTTCACCTGGCAGTCGTGTGCATAAGGGTCCTTCGCCGCACAGGCAGATAACTCCGTCTTAGGAGATACTCATATTTTTCCCGTCGATGAATAATTGACGTTTCGAGCCGGTCTCGCTGCTGAGACCAGGGATGGTTGCCGCAGAGAGAAATCATAAATAAAAATCCCAATCCGGTACTAATTTAAGACTGTGTGAACCCAGAACTCCTTTGTAGTCCAGTTCACTAACCACTGAGCTATCGCGGATGCATGTGTTTGCAGTAGAACTATGATATTTTGCGCCTTTCGGCCCAATACATTCAACTTCAGCGTGGCTTTTCTGAGTACCAGGTTCCTATCCCTCTTAGATTCCTACGTATATGGCCAAGATGCACAGCGAAGAAATGGAGTTGGACTTGGGTGGTTCTGGTTCACCGATCCTGAAGGAAACCATCAGCTATGAGTCGTTGACAGCTTCCAGATGTGTTGCTGTCAGGCGCCTGGCATCCTATATTACATTCAAGATGTTAAAGATTATACCAATTGCTTGCTTGTTTGCGTTCGCCCGATGACTAAAGGAGTACACCTCTTCGTCATCCGCCCTTGAAAGGACGCGGGCGTGTCTGCGTTGTGTTTTGGTTTGCAGTATAACTGTGATATTTGCGTCTTTCGGTCCAAAACATCTGACTTCACCACGACATTTTTGAGTACCGGGTTGTCTTCCCTCTTCAATCCCTACTCGTTTGGCCAGACTAGACAAGTTAGTCTGTTACTAGAGGCACCACGGAGAGGTGGAGCAGGGTCTGGATGGTTCTGGTTCACCCATCCTGGCGCAAGCCATCAGCTGTGGATCGCTGGCAACTTCCAGCTCTGCTGATCGCCTTCGCCTCCATACCAACGTCAAGTCTAATTATAACAATACAGAGTGTCTACAAAAACACATCTTAATTTCAATTAGTAAAAACATCAAAACTTTTGTGGACTATTCTTATAAATCTATGACTACATTTGTATCAGTTCCTAATGTTTGTTTGTGGTAATGGCTGGTATCCACACAAACACTCAATTTGTGATCCATCCGTTACTACTCGACAAACATCGATGCTATAATCTAGCTCGGACAAGGCGCTTTGTGGTCTATCCGGAGTGGTTGAGTTTACAGCTTCAGTTAAGCGTTCCTGCAAATCTTCCAGGTTTGCTGCTGGTAGTGGAGATACATACATTCTGTTATTCAATAAACCCCCAAATGAAAGAGTCTCAAACTGTTATGTCCCGTTATCTCTGGGGGGGGGGGGGGGGGGGGGGGGCCACTACAGGACAATTAATCAATTTGTCCAATGTGTGTCTTCATCTCCCAAAAAGGAGCCTGCTGCTCTTGCCTCTCAGATCAATGTTCTTCTCAGTGTCTCTCTGAATCGGCCTCTTTTCCTCTTACCTGTTGTTTCCCACATGAGGGCTTGCTTTGTTATTCGGTTATTATCTCTCCTCATCACATGTACAACATATGACCGACTACTGCTTTTCATCGTCTACGCTTAATATCACGTTCAGTGCGCGTAGACTATTTGTATCGTGGTTTGGATATGGTGAGCGCCATCTCGGATTTCACTGCCCGCTGGTGGTCGGAGAAGCACACATAGATCTTGTGGGGAAGAAAAGAAAGTTCTTATGTTATTGTATCTGCAGTCACCATAAAAAACATATAAACATTTTACATAAACATATAAATATATTCCACAATGATTGATTTTACAACTCCTTGGAAGAAATAACTGTTTTTGTGGACACCTTGTATAAGGAGCGATATATTAATACATTTGCATATAGTATGTGTTTTAATTCACTCTACAGCTATGGAGACTAACAACGTAATGGTCAAGATGCAAATCTTTGAACTTCTCTCAGCTCTTTGTGTCTACTCAACTGACGGCTTCTTCTTGACCCTCAACGCCCTTGAGCGCTACAAGGTAAGCATTGCTTATGCATGGCTCTTGATAGTGATGATAATGCTTAGTTGAGCGCGAGATTGTTTGAGCTTTTGATTCCTCTAATAAATGACCCCAGCTCCCGGTGGTAAACCTTTTAAACGGAGCAATAATGAGTTTGAGTCGAAAAGGGAAGGTAAACCCGGTAAACGAAATGTGTCGGATAATCTGGGCAGAATAACACAGATATAACAGATTGTTCCAAACAACGATACAAAGCATATAAGCCCACTTAACGTTATATTAAGCGTGGACGATAAAAAGGAGTAGTCGTTGGTGACGCAAAAGAGACCGACGACAAAAAAATGCGCAATCGCCAGAACTCGAGAAAGAGGGAAGTATGTGGAACAAAAGTGACAATTAAGACAAGTTTTTTTTTTTTTGTTCGCCAGCTTTCACCTGTGACGAAGTCCCTAGAGATTAGGAACTGAATTTTGCGTGTTAATCCGCTTTTCCCTAGCAGTCGTGTGTACAGGGGTCCCTCGCCGTACAGGCAGATAACTCCGTCTTTGGAGGTAGGCAAGGTGTTGAAACCAAAAGTGAAGATGAGATCTGGTTAAAGAAATCAAGAATGTGTTTTGGGAGATGAATTTAAGGAACAAAAAATGTTTTACCACGTAAATATAGGTCCCTAGATTGTTCCAACGATGTGTGTAGCTAGACTCTCTGTCGATAATGCTACGGCATATTCTCTACACCCCAACGCCCTTGTGATCCCAGTAGGCTTCATTTGTGGGTACCAGTCTGTGTAATGAATCCAACTGTTTTCATTGTGTATGACCCAACTTATTTCAATTTAAATATCCCTAATTTATTTCATTATAAATCGCTCAACTTATTTCATTATAAATACCCCAAATTTATTTCATTATAAATATCACCAACTTATTTCATTATAAATATCCCCAACTAATTTCATTATTAATCTATCTATCTATTGACCTTTCGAGCCGTAGCTGGCCCATAGGACATAGACCCAGATACTCTTTCTCTTATCTAATTTTTTATCCTAGCAGTTTGCAATCCTTCTAAAGATATTTTAACAAATCTCGCCATTTGTCTCTGTTCAGTGCAAGCTCTATCTCATTGAGGGACCCGATTCCTGCTGCTCTTGCCTTTCTGATCAATGTTCTTCTCAGTGTCTCTCTGGGTCGGCCTCTTTTCCTCTTACCTGTTGTTTCTCACATGAGGGCTTGCTTTGTTATTCGGTTATTATCTCTCCTCATCACATCTCCAACATATGACCATCGTCATTTATGATCACTAAAGATATTAGGGGTTGATTTGCGATTTCTCTAATTTCTTTGTTTGTTTTGAATTCGTTCCACGCTACACCAAGTATTTTCCTTAGACATTTATTTTTGAATGCGTTCAACTTTGTTTCTATGTCTCTTGTTGTTTTCCAGCTCTCACATGCATACTTATGGGTATATAGCACGTTTGATTTGAATAGTCTAAGTTTTGTGTTTGTGCCGATGAGTTTTGATTTCCACAACTTGTCAAGGCTTCTGAAAGACATTGCTACTTTAGCTATTCTGATTCTAATTTCTTTGCTTGTATCCCCTTCTCGATCAATGTGACTTCCAAGATAGATAAGGTGGTCGATCTCTTACACTGGTTTGTTTTCCATGTATATTTTGTCGTCTAATGGCTTTTCATGACTATATTCTTTTCATGATTGATCTTAAACCCAATTTTGCAGGCGATTGATGATAGTTCATTTGTATTTTCCTGCATCGTTTTTATCTGACTGCTGATCAGCAAAGTCGAGGTCCTCCAAATGGTCTCCTTGTATCCATTCGATGCCTTTATTACCAGTGCAGCATTTCTTAATTATGAAGTCCATAACAATTCCAAATAACAAGGGCGATAACATACATCCTTGCTTAACCCCAGTTTCTATTGGGAAACATTCGCTCAGTCCTTCCTCTGTTCGAACTGCACATGTGTAACCATCATACATGTCTTTGATAATATTTATGATTTTGATGGTAAGCCATATTGCTTCAGAATGTCCACAAAGAATCTATATGAATGCTGTCGAATGCTTTTTTGAAGTCAATGAAGTTAAGTACAAAAGGTTTTTGCTTTTCAATGTGTTCCTCCAATATAAGTCGTAGAGTAAAAATATGATCAAGGCAGCTTCTCCCTTTTCTAAACCCAGCCTGTTCTTAGCGTGTTACTGTATTTATTGGATCCTTTATTCTATTCATGATGATTTTGCAGAATAAAATTGAAGCAACATTCATTATAAATACCCCAAACTTATTTCATCATAAATGGCTCGACTTTTTTTCATTGTGTATGCCCCAGCTTATTTCATTATAAATGCTCAAATTATTTCATTCTAAATTGTTCAACTTATTTCATTATAAATGCCTCAACTTGTTTCATTATAAATGGTTCAACTTATTTCATTATAAATGCCTCAACTTATTTCATTATAAATACCTCAGCATATTTCATTATAAATGCTCCAAATTATTTCATTATAAATGCTCCAAATTATTTCATTATAAATGGTTCAACTTATTTCATTATAAATGGTTCAACTTATTTCATTATAAATGCTCCAAATTATTTCATTATAAATGCTCAAATTATTTCATTATAAATGGTTCAACTTATTTCATTATAAATGCCTCAACTTATTTCATTATAAATACCTCAGCATATTTCATTATAAATGCCTCAACTTATTTCACTATAAATACCCCAACTTATTTCATTATAAATGTTTCAACTTATTTCATTGTAAGGATCCCAGCTTATTTCATTTTAGGAATCCTAGCCGGTTTTACTGTTGGGATACTAGTATATCTCACCTTAGTGGTTCCATTCACATTGAAGACCCCAGTTTGTTCATTAATCACACTATGGATCCCAATTTTATTGATTAATATTGAAAACACTAAGTAAATCTAATTTCAAATATGATTAATTCATCCCAAATAAGAAGCATCGCGATAGTATAGAACAGAATATAAGTAAATCAGTTTTAACGTTCTTCTTCTGCCGCAATCAGAGGTCAGTGTTCAATTGTTGACCTTTCGACTTTTGTATTTATATTATTTGTTGCTTTAGAATAGTTCTTTCCTAGAATATTTGTTGTTTTTTACCTGACGAAGGCTGCTGTTGAAACGTTAGTTTGCAAGGTCTTTCTATTAGCTTTACTGATTGATACCATTGTGTATTTATTTTACATGGTCTACGCAGTTTTACTCAAGGCTCCGTTAAGTATTTAATATTTTGTACATTTTATATGTGGTTATCTCGAAATAAAAAGAAATGAAAGTACAAAGCTAGCTACTTCAGATGAAGATTTAGCTTAGTATACGTCGTGTAATGGAATTATTTCTACATTTTATATACTTAAGCAAAAGATGTTTTATGACATCGGAAGATCTAAAACAGAGGCCAATTTCGGGAAATCCCACACACACCTACGGTATCTTCTATTTATTCAAGCCTTTATGTTTAACAATTTGTTGCAATATTTGTAGGCGTGGCTATCTGTGACCTTTGCTTGTAATGTGAATATAGGAGTGAAGATGGTACATTTCTTGAAAAAAAAAAAATAGTAAAGGAGTTACAGAAATTTTACAGTGAGGAAAATGATTAAGGTTATGATTGTATATGTGACTTGATTTGAATAAATAAGTTGTACGTGCAGTTTAAGAGCATTATCCTGAGCTTTCCTGATAGTTATACCAGCCCAACATAAATATAGATGAAGCTTGTTAGCTAGTGACAGTAAAAATCTAGAAAAGGGTTCATTGACAATAATCAATCTAATAATGTATGTATTGTATTGTATGTGTGTATATAAAAAAAGTTAAAGTAAAGTACCCCCGTCACGCCAAGTGTCGTATAGGGAATATGGTGTTAGTGACCATAAATTTTACAGACCTTCAGCACATGATTTTTTTGGATAATGTGGTCGGTATTACGTCCGTGCCGCTTTACTTTCCCAGAAAAAAAATCCGGTACCCATTAAAGGCTGGGTGAACCCGGAAGCTGTCGGTTGGGATTGAACCCTACCCTTTGTCCTTTGTAGTCCATCTCACTAACCACTGAGCTATCGCAGCGTGTGTGTATAAGTATGTATATATGTTATGGTTATGGATGTATGTATTGTATATATGTGTATATATGTGTATATATATTGTATGTATTACAATATATAACCTCGACATGTATTGCATGTATGTATGTATGCATGCGTGTATGTATGTGTGTATGTATGTATGTATGTATGTATGTATGTATGTATGTGTGTGTGTGTGTATGTATGTATGTATGTATGTATGTATGTATGTATGTATGTATGTATGTATGTATGTATGTATGTATGTATGTATGTATGTATGTATGTATGTATGTATGTATGTATGTATGTATGTATGTATGTATGTATGTAAAGAATGTATGTATGTATGTATGAATGTTTGCATATTTGTATGTTTGTATGCATTTATGTTATGTATTAAAATGTGTGTATGTGAGTATATCTGCATGTATGTATGTATATCTGTATGTATGTATGTGTATGTGTGTATTAGTGTGTGTGTATGTATGTATGCATGTATGTATGTATATTTGTATCTTTGTACGCATGTATGTTATGTATTAAAATGTGTGTATGTGAGTATATCTGTATGTATGTATATCTGTATGTATGTATATCTGTATGTATGTATTATGTATGTACGTAAAGGTACATTACATGAACTATTACATTTTATGTACATGTGCTATTAATAATTGAATTATATCTTATGTACATTTAGTTGCAGATTAATGTATATCCTTTCTTCAACTCTTCTCTCGCTCTCTCTCTACTTCTCTCTCTCTCCTTCTCTCTCTCTCTCTCTCTCTCTCCTTCTGTGTGTATATTTCATTATCATCAAGTACCGTACCTGCTGGCGTAGGTGATCATGTCTCTCCACAATTTTCGATCTCAACAGTTATTTATCATTTTGTTGTTGACCTTCTGTCAAGCCATTCTCTTAAGCTGTCTGGTATCTTTTCTATGCATGTGTGTGTGTTTGTGTGTGTGTATTTAGGAGGAAAGAATAAACATTAAATTGCATAAAGCAACAGTACTGTCTTCTTGTTTGTAAAGCTGTTTCATACAGCTTTATGTCTATTTTCCCAACTTTTATCCATCTTTACAGTGGGCTTGCACGTCATTATACTCGTATATGTTTGTCTGTCTCTGTGTTTAGAGGAATTACCGCGCTAGACAGAAACACCCAGAAACGAAACTAATACAATTAAGACAAGACAAATGAAATTTTTGGGACACGTTAAAAGACACAACAATCTACTAAAAGTAATATTTGAATGGAAAATACAAGGTAAAGGAGGCAGAGGCAGACGAAAACTAACATGGACGAGTAAAATCAAAAGATGGACAAGTCAATCTATGACAACCTGCACCATCAAAACAAGAGACAAGAGAGTAGAATGGCGATCTATGGTAGCCAACCTTCGTTGCGGAGACGGCAATTGATGATGATGGTGATTTCACAACAGGTTGCCAGATGAATTGATTATTTTAAGCCAAACAGCACTTTCAATGAGCCAAATTGGTAACCCTATTTCAGAACCACTGTAGTTTTCTTGCGACGTCAACTAAGGGGAGATACTCGTTTCGCTAATATAATTTATGTGCTTGAACTAGGATTTTACTTAACGGTTTAATACTATTTTATGTTTATTTTTCACATTATCATTATCACCATGATTCTCATTACTATCAAAATTATCATTAATATTATCATTACTATCATCATAATTCTTAATTTTCTACCTTTCAGTTCCCTATGGAGCATAGGTCTTCAACAAACACTTTCCAAGCCGCTCTGTTTCTTGCCACTCTATTAAGATCATTCCATGTCTTCCCCATCATCTTCATCTCTGCTTCAATCTGTCTTCTCCAAGAATATGTTGGTCTTCCTCTTTGTCTTTTTCCTTGGGGATTCCAAAAATGGCCTGTTGTGTAATACTCTCAGTTGGCTTCCGCAGTGTGTGTCCTATCCTGTGTCATTGTCTTCACTGTATCTCTTTATCCACTGGTATTTGACTGGTACATTTGCATAATTCTATGTTCGTGATTTTGTCCTGCCATTTCCATCCTTTTATTCTGTGTAAGCATCCATTAATGAAGGTCTGTATTTTCATGATTGTCATTTTTGTAGTTCTACATGTTTCACTGCCAAATAATAAGCTAATTAACAATAAATAGCTAATAAATTGCTAATAATACTGACTTAACCTTCGAGTTGAACATTTTAATTTTTTATATTTAACCGAATTTCTTTGGATTTCCATATGTTTCCCAATGCAACGAATGCTCCTCTTGCTTTTGATGTCCTTATTTTAGTATCGTTCTCTGTTCCTCCTTCATTGTCTAGATTCTCTTCTTCTTCTACCTTTTTAGTACTCAGTGAACTATAGGTCTTCAACAAACACTTTCCAAGTCGTTCTGTTTTTTTTGCCATTCTTTTAAGGTCATTCCATGTCTTCGTCATCATCTTCATCTCTGCTTCGACCTGTCTTCTCCAAAAATTCCTTGGTCTTCCTCTTTGTCTTCCCCCCCCCCCCGGTCCCAAAAAGGACCTGTTGTGTAATACTCTCATTGTCTAGATTACTGCCCAAATATATGTAAGATCATCTCCACTATTACCGTCACTAATATCAACATTACTAAAGCCGTGCCTGGGAACTGAAATCAACAAGGTCATCTATGAATGAACCATACAACAGACAGCATAAGTGTATTAAATCCACTCCTAGTAATCCCCACACACAAAGCTACACCTTTTCTCTTAAATGACAACACTTTAACCCACATTAAGTAGCCACTTGAACGGTCTAAATTTGGACTAGTTTTCGCTTTGTGTCGTAGGTCTGCCCTATGCTAGACAAGGCGATAGCGTTTAATATTGGTCAACGAGTGAGCGCATCTGAAGATACCACGTCTTTGATTTACAGTGGAAAACCCAATAACCGAGACCGATGAATAAATAAAAAGGGCATAGACTGATCAGTTGCTTGTTATAAAGTGTAGAAAGTTAGCGGGTAATGTTTTCATACGATTTACGTTGATTTGCTGTGGTGTTAACATTGTAAGCTTCTGTAGTCAGTATTATAGCTGTTTCTGTGTATTATTTTCATTATAATAGACTATTATATATATTCTTGTCTGTATAATTTGTTATATAATAGTTAACTAGATAAATATATTATTTTCGTTGTAAATGCATTAATTAACTAGATAGATAGACAAACAGACAAACAGACAGACAGGCGGACAGACAAACAAACAGACAGACAGACAGGCAGGTAGGTAGGTAGGCAGGCGGGCAGGTAGATAGATAGGTAGGTAGGTAGGTAGGTAAGTATGTAGGTAGGTAGGTAAGTAGGTAGGTAGGTAAGTATGTATGCATGTAGGTAGGTAGGTAGGTTGGTAGGTTGGTAGGAAGGTAGGTAGATACATAGATAGATAGACAGACGGATGGAAGGAAGAATAATTTATACATATGCACACACACACACACACACACATATTTTTCTTGCCTTGACAAGGATTAGGTTTTACCCATTCTGTAAGATATGAGTGCAATGGATTTTTTTTCTATTTAAGACGACCTGGCGCAATGCCGCCCATATTCCCATAAAATATGATTTTCTTGGTCACTCCAAAACATGTGGGCACAAATGCCATATTCATCATTCACCTTAAAATAACAAGAGGTCAAGATTTTTGTGCCCAGAATCTCAATATGGCAACGGACATATCCGTGCTGTAAACTCTCTAATATTTCTGCTCACACTGAGGTATCAAGAACATTTATTTTTTTAAAAGTATTCTCTCTATTCAACATATTCGATCGTGAGACTTTCAATGTATGTAATCGCCGGTAAAATGTAGACAAGGAAAACGAAGCAACGAAAAAATCAGTTGTGTGGTTACATTTCTGCGGTAATGAAAAACGGCACAACACGGTTCGACGCTGTGCTCTAAAACTTCTGGGGGGATAATTACAATGCCAATGCATACAGACACAAGCTGAGAAAGCACATCAAAAGTAAATAATAATCATCTCTGATATCCTTTTTACTTCTATAAACCATGTAGATGCACCATAAACTATTTTTGTTTTCATTCTTAATTATTTAATAAAAATTAATTAATAAGAAGTTCAAAATAGAACTGAGATATCTTAATCTCGTTTTTTTTTTTTCAACTCCTTTAGACATGGAGAAAGCAAAGGTACCGATTCTCCCTGTTGATAACTGAGCTCGGTAGCTCCGACCTGACCACCTATAAAGTATCAGTCATGGCTCTTATCAACTCTATCATCGTGGCCAGCGAAAACTTGCGGGACAGGATTCGCATACGCAGCGAATTTGTTGGTAAGTCAGGAAAACATACTTTTCTATATTTCACTATTAAATGTTCTTATAAGTATTTATAAATTATTGTTTACTATATAATATAGTTCTCAAAAAGGTCAACTAAAAAAAAGAGAGCTCCTAAGAAATATCAGAAAGAAACAATTTTCTCCGGCACATCATGAGAAGAGGAAAGTTGGAGTACTTGGTTACAACTGGCAAAATACAGGGAAAGAGAGATAGCAGACGACAAAGAAAGAAGATCCTGGATAGCTTGGTGTCATGGCAATGAAAACAGCCAAGAACAGAATAAATACGATGTACAGTGGAAAGAGAATTGTGGAAGGACATGATCGCCTACGCCAAACTGTACAGCACACCATGATGATGTATAATATATATATATATATATATATATGTATGTATGTATGTATGTATGTATGTATGTATGTATGTATGTATGTATGTATGTATGTATGTATGTATGTATGTATGTATGTATGTATTTGATATATATATATATATGATTTTACATTACTTTTCACAATTCTGGGCGAGAAATCCGATCTTATCAAATGAGTCTATGTCTGCCAAATGTGTTTCTCTTATAACTCTTATTTTTAGTGTGTTGTTAGATCTTCCTCTTTTTCTGTATCCTGATGTTTCCCACAGATGAGCCTGATTTGTAGCTCTCAAGTCTCTTCACAACACATGTCCGATATATGTCCATCTTCTCATCCTATTTGTACATAAGATCGTTTGTTACATAGCCAAACTTACTACCACGGGAATACCAGTCAATATGGCGGACAGACGGCAGGAACTTTTAAGGGATATCTGAAAAGTGTTCCTTGTTGCAGTTTCCTCATATTCAAAGTCTGCTTGCTACCAGAACTACAGAGTTTAGTGATCGGTGCACACCGTGAGCTGTTCATTTCATCCGTTTTGATCGTGTTTCGATATTCCAATTGCATACGATGAATGGTGATATCGTATGACGGGGAACAGATGGCTGTGTTCACTTTCTGTGCGATTTCGCCTTATGTCTTTTGGCGTGTGCTGAGATTGTTACGGTGGGGATTGCAGCTACCTTTCTTTATTTGGGATATGAGATATTAATTGGGATGATTCCACTGGCACGGGCCGTTGAGCAATTATGGATTTTAATTCATTCTCAGTGATACCAGGGCCTTCCATAACCATAACCATAGCTTACTACCACAGATTTATTTTGGTGGTAATCAGTTCTCAGTGCTAATGTATTTAACAAGTTATTTATTTTTTTTCTTATTCTTCTTTTGTAATACTTTCTACTACAAGCCGTCAACATATTTGTAAACAATGCAAGCCTCTAACTTCATATATTATTTGTGACGTTGCAAATTGTGTGGTTTATGCGTTCCTTGTCTATTGGGAATATTAAAATTTCGGATTTTATATAAAAAATAACAAAACAAGAAAGGTGTGGCATGGAAAAGCTTACATGCGAAAGATGTAGTAATTGTTTTACCATCTTGATCATTAAATCCGTTAGAGCGGCATGTAACGTATGGCTAAAGTTTGTCAAGTGTGTGGCAGGTAAGAGCGCAGAGGCAGCAAAGAAAATATACTAGTTTACTTCTTGCTTTTGTCCTACTGTATGTTTGAATTATTGAGTTATTAGGGGGTCATCATCATTGCACTCCGAACATATTCATCCGTGTTCAGATCCTGAGATCCCCTCCTCAGCAAGTCTCGAAGTGTCCAGCGACTAACGACTCCAGTTCTGTGTTTGTTAATTAGTCTTCTTAAACCCCCACTAAGTTTCTCGTTTCTGGCTGTACCCATCTTAACTCCCAACTGTATGTTTGTACTTGAGTACTCACTCAGTTGTGAGGTATTCGATTCATGTCACTTTTTCTAAGTCCTAAGGTCAATCATGATCACAACTCTTCGCGCCAGGCACCTTCCCATCCCTTATCCGAAGAAATGTACTAGGCTTTGCACATCAGTGGAGTTTTCTTAGTTGCTCTTGACATTAGGTAGTCTTATTTTTCCTGTTAAATATAATATAGACAGATCTTCCTAGTCTTGCACACATTGATACATCGCAAGTTCTTCTTGCAGATGGTAAATCTGAATACTATTCACTTCTGTTTATATTGGGCTCCGAATATGTAAGAACATGAATACAATACAAACTAACAGACTTCCGGCAAGAATATAAATTTTACTAAATAAGGATAAGCCATCGCGATAGCTCAGTGGTTAGTGAACTGGACTACAAAGGACAAGAGGTCTTGTTCGATCCTGATCTACGGCTTCAGGGTTCACCCCCGCCTTAAATGGCTGCCGGATTTTTTCTGGGAAAGTAAAGCGGCACTGGCGTAATACCGACCATATTACTGCAAAAATCATGTGCCGAAGGTCTATACAAATAATGGTCACTAACATCATATTCCCTAAACGCCACTTGGCGTGACGGGACTCTACTTTTTTTTTAAGGATAGGCCATGATACAACTGACATCCTGCAAGAATATGAATTGGATTAAATAAGGATAGGCCATGATACAAACTGACATCCTACAAGAATATGAATTTGATTAAATAAGGATAGGCCATGAAACAAACTGACATCCTGCAAGAATATGAATTTGATTAAATAAGGATAGGCCATGAAACAAACTGACATCTTGCAAGAATATGAATTTGATTAAATAAGGATAGTCCATGATACAAACTGACATCCTGCAAGAATATGAATAGTAAAAAGATAAGGATAGGTCACAATACAAACTTAGAGACTTCCTGCATAATCTTTGTTAGTAAATGCTTCTTCTGGCCAATTAAAAAAAAAAAAAAAATCCAGATCCTGTATTATTTTGTCCGCATGATCAGCATGTCTGCAGTACAACTTCTTTATTTGAACCCCGTCTTGAGCCATACGTTCGCTTTAAGTGAATTGGTATATATTTCTTAAGAACAACGCATGTATCAGAGGAGTTTAAGAAAATGTACAACATTTCCACAGTGGGAATAAGGTCACAGGCTATTCCCCAACACCTTCAGCACTGATAACATTTAAATATTTAATCAACTTGAGCGTTTGATCAGTGTGAGAATCACTAGCAGTCTTAAGATATGCCCGAAAAATGTTGATTATTTCTTTCTGGTGTTTTTTATGAGTACTCTTTTTGTTGCCTCTTTGAGAATGTCCTCATTAGTTTGTTTAGCTGTCCGTGGAAGTTATTACATTCTTCTGAGAAATCCGCGAATAACGCGAGAGCTTCTTGAAAATCTCCACAGTTATCTGTGCTGAGATTTCCTGAGTGTCGCGTAAGAGAAAGGTTGTCTGTTCAAATACAGCACACAATCAAGTATTCCTGATAAGATATTAATTAAGTGAACTCTCTAGTGCATCAGCATGAATAGTATCTTGTTTCTTTAGTCGCATTTCAAAATCGTTGTATATTGTCAATGCACTGAGGGTATCTCGAATTGCACTTATAATTATATGGCGGCGTGTAGCCGCTTCCTACGTTAGCCTGAATTGCACTTATAATTATATTGCGGCGTGTAGCCGCTTCCTACGTTAGCCTGAATTGCACTTATAATTATATGGCGGCGTGTAGCCGCTTCCTACGTTAGCCTGAATTGCACTTATAATTATATGGCGGCGTGTAGCCGCTTCCTACGTTAGCCTGAATTGCACTTATAATTATATGGCGGCGTGTAGCCGCTTCCTACGTTAGCCTAGTTGGGAAAACCAGGAAAAATTAAAAAAAAAAAAAAAATTGTATGTTAGAAGCTTTACGTGATTAGTAGACGACACAGATTCGAACGACGTTTCGGCTCAATAGGCCTTCAGCAGGAACAAACAAACAACATACACACACAGATATGTGAATAAATAAAACTAGTCCTACATAGCTAACTAGTAATGAAACGTCAAAAACAAAATAATCGAAATATGTTGACTTCCCTGTGTGTCGTGGACTGTGGTCAGGCTAGGAAAGGAATTTCTCACGGGTGTAGCTGTAATTTATACCCTGTGGTCAGAGGTGAAGGGTTCTAAAAATACACGAGTGGGGGGAACGCTATCTAGGTACGTCGACTACAAAGGCACAGGCAATATCTGAAAGTATCTAAGGGCCCATAAATACATGTATACGCACACACAGATGCGTGTATACATATGTACACGTGCAAGAAGACGTGCACATACTAATACATATCAACATACACATACATATACACACATACATGTGTATGCATACAAGCAAGAGCACATATACATGCATGTATATGCGTATACATATATATACCAATACCCGTGCCTATGAACACATACATGCATGTGCACATCCATACGGGGACAATCATATGTGTGGAAGGGTTCAAACCGGGTCAGTGTGCAAACTCGAAGGAGAAAGAATAGAACAGTAGAATGACAGGTACTCAAAAGGCGGAAAGAGTGAGATGTATGAGAGTGGGGTGCAATAAAAACATATGAGGGGTAAGTAGCGCAGAAAAAAGGTATATAGGAGAACACCGAAGTGCCTCAACGGGGACTAGTGGAGAAGAACTAAGAATAGCGTGGCATAGTAGATAGACTAAAGAGCCACAACATGGGTGGTAGAGAGGGCTTTGCAAGAGGGAAGGAGCAGCCGAAAGGAAACTATGTGTATGAGTGTGATACATTCATGCCCCGTGGGGTCAGCGAACCATACTGGACTATGAGGCGATTTTCCAAAGTATATCGGCTGCGGTCGCCAGAGTGACAGAGGACAATACCAGTGACACGGGTGTCGTCTTTGCCCTTGTGATCTGGGGAGTTGAAATGGGAAGACACTGGAGTGCCAGTATTCTGTTTGACATCTCGTAGATGTTCACAAAATCTTTCCGCTAATCTTCTACCAGACTCGCCAATATAGGTCATGTGGCATCGTTGGCATATAATGGCATAAATGATGTTGCGGGACACACATGTGAAGCCATGCTTGATCTCGAACCGTCCATTGGAGAATAAGACCGAGTCAGTAGGGAGCACATAGGCACAGGTGATACAGTTACGACCACAAGGGGCCGTACCGAAGTGTTGAGAGTAGGAGCGAGGGAGATGGCTCCTAATCAGAATGTCACCCAAATTCCTGTCGCGCTTGAAAGCGATCATTGGGGGATCACTAAAAAGTAGACGGGTAGTGGGATCAGAGAGGAGAATGGAACGGTAGCAGTTGAGTATCCTCACAGCAGCTAAGTTGTAAGGATGATATGTGAGGGTGAGTATAGTTCTCTCAGAGGGGGGGGGGGGGCGGTCGAAAGGAGTGAGTGCCTCGGGACGGGTGATAAGGAGGACCCGCTGGAGGGCAGACTGGAGGATCGAGTCTGGATAAAGCCGGCGGCTGAAGAAACCTAACATGCGGTGAGCCTGTCGGAGGAAATCTTTGTCATCCTGGCAGATGCGACGGAGACGCAATAACTGTGAGAATGGAATTAGAGTCGCGACAAGAAGGTGAATGGGATGAAGTATAGAGAAGGTAGCAGTGGGCTTCTGTGGGTTTATAGAAAACCGAGGTGTGGAGGCCAGAAGTACCCAAAGAAACAATAAGATCTAGGAAGGTGACAGAGGAAGTGGATATACAAGATGTGATCTTGATAGCTTTGTGATAGCTACAAATATAGTCGATAAACCTGGAGAGGTCATCCTCAGGTAGATCGGTGAGTCCGAAGCAGTCATCAATGTACCGAAGGTATATGATGGGAAGAGGACCTTGATAAGAATTGAGAATTTGGTACTCCAGGTAACCAATGAATAGGCAAGCATAGCTAGGGCCCATCTTGGTGCCCATGGCTACTCCACTGACTTGGTCATAGAAGTTACCATTAAACTCTAAGGTGTTGAGGTTGAGTACAAGCTCAGTAAGGCGGAGAAGAGTTGCAGTATCAACAGAGGATGGTTGTCTCTGGTCAAGAAAGAAACGTAGAGCCAGGAGGCCGTCGGAGTGAGGAATAGAGGTGTAGAGGGAGCAAACATCAAGGGTAAAAAGTCGGTATGAGCGACCTCGGGAGAGAGAGATGGAAGAGAAGATACTCAATGCATGGTTAGTGTCCTTGACATATGAGGGAAGACTAACGACCATAGGCTGGAAGACACTGTCTAGATAGTCAGATATGTGTTCAGTCGGGCAAGCACACGCTGACACGATGGGGCGTCCTGGATTGTCGATTTTGTGAATTTTGGGGAGCATGTAGAAAGATGGTTTCCCAAGACCACTATTGTGGATAATGAGGCGGGACGCGCTAGGAGGGAGCAGGTTGGTTCGGATCAGTTCCTTGATGGTAGATTTGACCTGCTTATTGTGGAGGACAGTGGCGTCGTCAGGGCGGGGTTTATAAAAAGTGGTATTGGATAGCTGTTTGTTGCCCTCAGAAATATATAAGTCTTTGCGCCAAACTACCACCGCTCCCCCTTGTCTGCCGGTTTGATAACAATGTCCTCCCGGCGGCGGAGATTAGAAAGGGCCCGAAGCTCAGAGGGAGATAGATTAGAGCGGTGAAGTTTTCTGGGGCACAGTTGTTGTATCTCACGTGAGGTGACATTTATGTAGTGATCCAAAGCCTGTGATGCGCCGGGTGGGGGTGTCCAATCTGATTTGCGAGAGTGGAAGCGAGAGAACTCATCTACAGGGGTGGGTGAGGAAGAAGTAGCAGTAGTGTCAGAGAAACGGTGCTTCAAGCGCATACGTCTATGGAAATCATGGACGTCCTTGCAAAGATTGTAGTGGTCACTGGAAGGACGAAGCGGGATAAATTTTAAACCTTTAGAGAGAACAGATCTCTCATCATGTGAGAGGTGGAGGTCGGGGGGTATGCAGAAAACTAAAGAGTCGGGGCCGATGTGGCGGGTGTGGGAGAGGGAAAACCACCCGACTGGACTATCGACGTTCGAACAACCCGTGTTCGATTCCCGCTGGGAGCAGTATGAATTGTACTCATACAACATGTCAACTTAACATGTGTTATTATAGTAATGTTAAAAATTGTATATTCACCTATATCTCTCTGATTCTTTGTTTGTAGGTTAGCCAATCTGACATCCTGTCTGCCTCTCTCTTTGCCTACTTATCTGTCTACCCACTTGTTCTATCTACATGGCTGTTTATCTGTCTACTTACCTGTTCTATCTACGTGGCTATTTATTTGTCTGCCTACTTGTTCTATTTATGTGGCTGTTTATATGTCTGCCTATATGTTCTATCTACATGACTGTTTAACTGTCTGCCTATCTGTTTTATCTATGTGGCTGTTTATATGTCTGCCTACTTGTTCTATCTACGTGGCTGTTTATATGTCTGCCAACCTGTTCTATCTTCTTGGCTGTTTATCTGTCTGCCTACTTGTTCTGTTTACATGACAGTTTATCTGTCTGCCTACCTGTTCTATCTACATGACTGTTTAACTGTCTGCCTACCTGTTCTATCTACATGACTGTTTAACTGTCTGCCTATCTGTTCTATCTACGTGGCTGTTTATCTGTCTGCATATATGTTCTATCTACATGACTGTTTAATTGTCTGCCTATCTGTTTTATCTATGTGGCTGTTTATCTGTCTGCCTATATGTTCTATCTACGTGGCTGTTTATCTATCTGCCTATCTGTTCTAACAACCTGTTCTGTCTGTGTGCCTATGTACCTGTCTGCCCACCCATTCTATCTACGCAGCTGTGTATCTGTCTGCCTACCTGTTCTATCATGTTCTGTCTACGTGCCTATTTATCTGTCTGCCTACCTGTTCTGTCAACCTGTTCAGTCTACGTGCCTATGTATCTATCTGCATATCTGTTCTGTCAACATGCTCTGTCTACGATCCTATGTATCCGTCCCCCTACTGTTCTGTCAACGAAACTATTTATCTGCCCGTCTACGTGTTCTATCTACGTGCTTTACGTTCTGTCTATTTGCCTACCTACTTCCATGTCCTCCTTCCTTACCCTTGGAGCTCCACCTGTTCCAAGGATCAATCCTTCTATACCCGTTACATGTCAGCTTCTGTCGGGCAGCTCTGAACATCATTGACGTCATCAACTGTTTGCGCCATGAAAAGGACAGCGATCTGCAGGTCCAGCTGGATGTCTTCGAGGAAGAGTTGTCTGCTGATACGGACGCTATGGTGGAGTCCAGTAAGGGATCAATCGATATCAACAATCACTTTGAACTCTTCAAGGCTATTTATAGCAAGGTAATGTGATACATGTTGGTACGCAAGAAAACTTGGATAGGATGAGTGAATGGATGTTGTGTTACAATTCTTCTTCTTCTACCTTTCAGCTCCCAGTGCAGCATAGGTCTTCAACAAACACTTTCCAAGTCGTTCTGTTTCTTGCCATTCTTTTAAGGTCAGTCCTGTCTTCCCCATCATCATCATCTCCGCTTTTGTCTGTCTTCTCCAAGAATGTCTTGGTCTTCCTCTTTGTCTTTTCCCCTGGGGATTCCCAAAAAGGCCTGTTGTGCAATACTCTCAGTTGGCTTCCGCAGTGTGTGTCCTATCCAGCGCCATCGCCTTTGCTATGTCTCTTTATCCACAGGTATTTGACTGGTACATTTCCATAATTCCATGTTAGTGATTTTGTCCTGCCATTGTGTTACAATTGTTTAGTCTTAATTTCTTAGCTGACCTCGAGGCGACCTTTGGTACCAACGCAAAGTGATTTCACTTTCATTTTTGAATGGCGGTTGTGGTCTATATAACCTAGAAGACATAGTTTGAGGCTGAACGGCTTCGCCTAGAAGTAGACACATCCCTCGTGATAATATAAAAATGGATCTACGGTTTTAGTCAAAGCAGTACAGTTGGCTTAAGGTGATCTATCTGTCTGTCTATCTAATACCTTCCTGCCTGCCTATCTACCTACCTTCATTCCTACCTTCCTTCCTTCCTTCCTTCCTTCATTCCTACCTTCCTTCCTTCCTTCCTTCCTTCCTTCCTTCCTTCCTTCCTTCCTTCCTTCCTTCCTTCCTTCCTTCCTTCCTTCCTCCTTCCTTCCTTCCTTCCTTCCTTCCTTCCTTCCTTCCTTCCTTCCTTCCTTCCTTCCTTCCTTCCTTCCTTCCTTCCTTCCTTCCTTCCTTCCTTCCTTCCTTCCTTCCTTCCTTCCTTCCTTCCTTCCTTCCTTCCTTCCTTCCTTCCTTCCTTCCTTCCTTCCTTCCTTCCTTCCTTCCTTCCTTCCTTCCTTCCTTCCTTCCTTCCTTCCTTCCTTCCTTCCTTCCTTCCTTCCTTCCTTCCTTCCTTCCTTCCTTCCTTCCTTCCTTCCTTCCTTCCTTCCTTCCTTCCTTCCTTCCTTCCTTCCTTCCTTCCTACCTACCTACCTGTCGGTATCTATCTGTCTATCTGTCTATCTATGTATCTATCTATTTATCTATCTATCGTATATCTAAATGTATATAACTTTCCATCCATCTATCCATCCATCCATCCAATTCACCCATCCTATTCATGTATCCACCCATCCATATTTCTATATAGCTGTCTCTCTGTATATATGCAGAAATAACGTCTTTTGCCTGTCTGTAGACATCTTTCTCAGGCCGTCCCAACCTCTTTCCCTAATGGTATATCTATCTGCTGCCAGTCTATTGATCTGTATATATTCAGCCTGACTGCATGTCTATTTCTTCTTTTCGCCTACTGCCTGACAGTTGATCTGTCTTAACCCTCTGCATATCGTTTTTGTTTTGTCTGCCTTTTAGTCAGACAACCTATTTGTTTGTTTATCTATTTGTCTGTATTTTTGCCTATAGGTTAGCATACCCGCAAATTGCTTTGTCTATCTGCCCACCGTTAGTTTATCTACTCCCCTTTAAATCTGACTGTCTTGTTTATCTGATTCAAAGTCTATTTGCTTTCTTCTTGGTCCGTCTATCTACCTGTTGTTTTTTTTTTATACTGTTAGTTTGCCTGTCCTATGGTTAACGATGATGTCTGTTAATTATTTCATCCATGTTTACTTCTTACCTACCTAGGTATATGTCTTTTTGTCTATCTTTCTCTTTGCCTTATTTCAATATATGATTTATTACTACATATGTTCGTCTTTTTGTCAACTCGACACGAGATCTCATTCAAATTAAACTGTTATACTTTCATGTCACCGCCCACTAACTTACCCGGTGACACCTTAATTAATCTCCAGGTCAACGACTCCACCCTAGGTCTATCCCTGCTCTCCATTCTGTTTAACCTGTACCAGATTGACCCCAACAGTTCTCAAGGTCAGTCAATATGTTGTTTGTTGTTATTATTTGCAAATGTTCATATCTTCTGTTGAATGCTTTATTAAATGATAAACAATCAATATTTGTTAGCACTTGAAAACAGTACGTTTTAAGCACTGCTTTCGCTATAATAGTATAGAGCACCCACTTCTTGAATATCTTCTAATCTAATGATTAACGTTAACAGTTAAATGCCCATACATCAACATAAATAATATAATATCAATTCAATATCAACAAAGTTAAAATTATAAAATTGAGAATAGCAAATTAACAAAAATGATGCTATGTCCGTTCCACATTTTTATATGGATCAAAAACATCTATGATAATGTTTGATAATCTACTATCTGTTTATCGCTTTTGATTTATGTATGCCATCTCAACAGATAGCACATAGGACATAGGGCAGAATTTCTAATAATTTCATCCTACCGACTTTTCCTATTTAGTGTGAGACACTGCATTGGACCACATTGTATTTCCTCAAAATGTCCCTTTTTTGAGCAAACTTATCAATCTCAGGAGCTGATGCCTGCTTCTGTTATCTCTTACTTCAGTGGGTTTTTTTAATGTTTCTCTTGGTCTGCCTCAGAAACATAGGTCATTAATAATAAACCAACAGAAAAGACATATAAGCTAGACAAATACGAATTTGTAGAGGAATAGGCTGAATCGTTTGACCAGACTGGTTTGTCTGTTTCCAGGATCGTCATGGGGGGGGGGGGGGGGGGAAATGATTTAAGTAGATCTAGAAAGATTGAAACAAAACAACCACCCCCCCAAAAAAAAAAAAGGGGGGGGGGAATGCTTTATTCCCCAGAGAAATTATGAAGCTCATTATTGTAGTAATGATTAATAATGACAATTTTTTTGCAAAAAAAACAAACTATAATAATGCTATTATTGGCTTGCATATTTTGTTTCCAGCGAGAGCACATGGACACTGGTGAAAGACTTACCCAGCAGGCTGTTGAGGGAGTTCTCAAGGCTGACAAGCTTTTGGAAGAATCTAAAGCTCAGAGAAGACTCGTTGATGTTTCAGTGCAGACTCAAGTACTGACTCTTTCTTTCTTTCTTTCTTTCTTTCTTTCTTTCTTTCTTTCTTTCTTTCTTTCTTTCTTTCTTTCTTTCTTTCTTTCTTTCTTTCTTTCTTTCTTCTTCTTTCTTTCTTTCTTTCTTTCTTTCTTTCTTTCTTCTTTCTTTCTTTCTTTCTTTCTTTCTTTCTTTCTTTCTTTCTTTCTTTCTTTCTTTCTTTCTTTCTTTCTTTCTTTCTTTCTTTCTTTCTTTCTTTCTTTCTTTCTTTCTTTCTTTCTTTCTTTCTTTCTTTCCTTCTTTCCTTCCTTCTTCCTTCCTTCCTTCCTTCCTTCCTTCCTTCCTTCCTTCCTTCCTTCCTTCCTTCCTTCCTTCCTTCCTTCCTTCCTTCCTTCCTTCCTTCCTTCCTTCCTTCCTTCCTTCCTTTCTTTCTTTCTTTCTTCCTTCCTATTTCTTTCTTTTTTTCTTTTTCAAACTTTCTTTCTTTTCTGTTTTTTCTTTCTTTCTTTTTCTTTCTTTCTTTCCATCTTCATTTTTTTCCTTTCTTTTTTTTAAACTTTTTTTTTTCATTCTTTCTTACTTCCTGTTTTTTTCTTTTTCAAACTTTCTTTTTTTCCTTCTTTCTTCTTTCTTTCCTTCTTCCTAAATTTTTTCTCTCTTTTTTCTTTTTTCAAACTTTCTTTCTTTCTTTTCTTTCTCTCTTCTTTCTTTCTTTCTTTCTTTTTTTCTGTTTTTTCTATTTTTCTTTTTTCAAGCTTTCTCTCTTTTTTCTTTCTTTCTTTCTTTTCTTTCTTTCTTTCTTTCTTTCTTTCTTCTTTCTTTCTTTCTTTCTTTCTTTCTTTCTTTCTTTCTTTCTTTCTTTCTTTCTTTCTTTCTTTCTTTCTTTCTTTCTCATGTTGGTTCCTTTCTTTTTTTTTTCTTTCTTTTTTTCAAACTTTCTTTCTTTTTTTTTTGTTTCTTTTTTCAGTCTTTCTTTTTTAATTTTTAGAAATCTTAATTATTTATTTCTTTATATTTATAAAATATTTGAAATTTGTTATGTTGTTAGGCCCTTTCCTATTCTTCGAAATATGCCATTCTCTTATATGTATTTTTAAAACCAACCACTTTATTCTTTAGGAAAGCAACTCTCCCAATTCAGATGGATCAAAGATACAAAGACGTTCCTTGCATGGCAGTGGCCGTAAGCCTGAATCTTCAGTCAAAGTGGAGCCTCCACCAGCACCTGCTCCACCTCCACCACCACCTCCACCACCTCCTGGTGGACCTCCCCCTCCTCCCACACCAATGGTCCCTCCACCACCTCCTCCTCCACCAGGTATACCTCCACCCCCTCCTGGCATGTCATCACATGGCCCACCTCCTCCACCTCCAGCTCCTGGTCTCGCAGTACCAGGTGGACCTGGTATGCCACCTCCTCCAACACCTGTCCCTGCTGTGGATATCATCAAAACACCAAACCCTACATGTAAGATGAAACACTTCAACTGGAACAAGGTTCCAACATTACAAGTGAAAAGTAAGTGTTTTGCCCACATACCCTACACCTATTTTTTTTTTGGTACCCCCATCACGCCAAGTGGCGTATAGGGAAATATGGTGTTAGTGACCCTATATTTTACAGACATTCAGCACATGATTTTTGGGGTAATGTGGTCGGTATTATGCCCATGCTGCTTTACTTTCCCAGAAAAAAATCCGGTACCCATTTAAGGCGGGGTGAACCCGGAAGCCGTCGGTTGGGATCGAACCCTACCCCTTGTCCGTGGTAGTCCAGTTCACTAAGCACTGAGCTATCGCGGCTCACCCTACACCTATGCCTCCTGTAAATGAACATTCATTTGTGTATCTGTTTATTCATCGACTGTAATCTCTGACTTCTCCATGAAATATTGCCATTGCATCTACTTTGATATTATTTGTCAATTAATAATTTTTATCAATGAAGGATATAGTCCCTGGAAAACTGAGAAAGGGGCAATCTAGAAATGATGTGACAAGTCATTACAGACTCACTACAAACAACACTTACTTAATAGTGTAATAACTTTCTGTTCTATCCATGAAATAAATTTCACTGCAGCTAGGAATTCCGCATATCCGCTGAACCTACTTGATACAGCATTACCCAAAATGCATCTGTAAATTCCGTTGACAAGGTCACTCCATGCATTTCCCACCTGACTGTACAGGTGACACTTCCAAACCTCCATAGTTGCCCCTTACGATATGCGTGGTAATGGTGGCTCTGTTATTTTCTCCACTCACTGTGGGGACGCTTTCCTTGTTTGTTTCTCCTTCAGTCTTGTGTCTGCTACTCCAAGTATTTTGATTCTTCTTTTTATCATTGCGTCGATTAATTGTTCTTCTTTGTCTCTGATACCGCAAATATTTATGGTTGCAATTTTATTTACATTATGTCTGTATGATCGCGATTGTTTCTCCATTATTTTGGCTCTGACCACTGTTGTGTATATGTTACATTGTTGTGTGTATGTTACATTGTTCTCTGCTGCTGTGCTAGTTCTGTCGCAGAGTAAGGGCTGTGGTTATGTTACCAGTGCTTGCCCACGCACTGAGGTCACTGTTGACCGTGACCCATTTTCTATTCGTGTTGTTTCTCTACATCTTTGTTGTTTTCACACACAAACTGTTATTATACACACTTAAAACAAATATTATATGTCTATCCTGCTTAATGATATTTAAGATCACATTCAATGGAAGAATAATAATGGAAGAAATAGAAGAAACATTACGACTAGCACCAAGAAACAAAGCCCTCGGAATCAATAACATCCCAGTAGAGATGCTAACAGCAGCAGGAGAGACAGGATGTAAATGGCTACACAGAATATTCAACGCTGCATGGATACAACAGCAAGTCCCAGATGATTGGAAACAGTCCGTCATATAACCAATATGGAAAAAGAAGGGCAGTAGAAGAGACTGCAACCAATATAGAGGAATATCACTATTAAGCCACACAGGGAATTTATATGCCAACATAGTTGAAAAATGATTGAGACCAATTATAGACCCACAACTAAGCGATGCTCAAATGGGCTTCAGGAGGAACAGAGGTTGCACAGATGCCCTATTTATCATAAAACAACTAGCGGAGAAAACAATAGAGCATAATAAAACACTGTATACAGCTTTATTGACCAAGAAAAGGCGTTCGATAGGGTGGACAGGGAACAACTATGGTCCGTATTGCCCTTGTACGGAGTGAGTCACCACCTAGTAGAGATATGTAAGAATCTCTATGAAAGTAGTCGCACTACAGTAAGATCTTCAGCAGGTTACTCTAAACATTTCACCATTATCTCCAGAGTAAGACAAGGCTGCGTGCTTTCCCCCTTACTTTTCATCACATATATGGACAATATATGCAAATTAGCATGCCCAATCAAAGGAAATATACCAACACGGATGACAACAAACGATAACACAGAAGAAAACTAAATATATGTACCAGAAAACTACAGAAGAGAGGAAGAAATAAATGAAATACTATTTGCAGACGACCAAGTTCTGATACATGAAACAACTGAGGACCTACAAGAACATATAAACAGGCTAAACAACACTTGTAAACAATACAACATGAAGATCAACATAAGCAGAACCGAAGTAATGGCAATAGCGAGAAAGAAAGAAAAACTAAACATCATAATAGATAATACATCTTTGAAGCAAGTTGACAATTTTAAATATCTGGGTAGCACGCTAACACAAGACAATAACCAAGAGATCGAGATAGATATAAGGTGTAACAAAGCAAGCCAAGTTATAGGCCAAGTATCAACACTATTGAAAAACAAAGCAATAACTACGGAAGCAAAAAGGGCAATATACAAATCAATTTTTCTACCAACTCTGTGCTATCAGTATCAGAATTGGACGCTGGACTCTAGAACAATAAGAAAGATAACGGCCACAGAAATGAAATGTGTCAGAAGAATGACAGGATACAGCTTAAGGGACAGAGTAAGAAACACTGACCTGAGGAAGAAACTCGAAATTGAACCAGCCATCGAATACATAAAGAAACAACAGATAAATTGGTTCGGCCACATAATAAGACAGAAAGAACTAACAATGAATCAAAGAGCCATAAACAAACGCTAAGAAAACACCAGATTAAGAGGAAGGCCGAGAAAGAGATGGATAAAGGGAATACTAGAGTTACTAGGAGGAATAACATCAGAAGAGGCCAACAGAAGAGCAAAGAATCGCAGATTGTTTTTCCCCTCGACGCCAACGGCAACAGAGGAAGGATAGAAGAAGAAAAAGAAGACTGTGGGGACACACACAGCCACACAGACTAGTATAATAACAGGTTTTCTTTATCAGCAGTTTGAGAATGAGATACTGTCCTAGTACTACAATGATAGTCTTAATACGAGAATTCTATATTAATACATCACTAGTACAATTACATAATACAACTAGTACAATACTATATAGAACCAATTCTGACCTATGGAAGCGAGTCATGGACAGTAGACAAACAAATGGAAAGACGATTGGACGCCACAGAGATTGGATTTCTCAGAAGAATGTTAAACGTTCCCTGGATAGCTAAAAAGACCAATGAGGAAATTCTCAAAGAGGCCAACACAAAAAGGGAACTCTTTAAAAACATCAGAAAAAAGCAGTCAACATTTTTTGGGCACATCATAAGAAGAGGAAAGTTGGAATACTTGGTTACAACTGGCAAAATAAAAGGAAAGAGAGATCACGGATGACAAAGAGAGAAAATACTGGATAGCTTTGTGTCATGGCATGAAAAAAAAGTCAACAACAGAACTGATACGATGCACTGTAGATAGAAGATTGTGGAAGGACTTGATTGTCCACGCCAACCAGTATGGCACATGATGATGAGTACAATTGAATATTAAATTATTTATAAAATATTTATTTTTGTCAATATTTTGAAACCTCTTCCTCAGAAAACAGCATTTGGGGTGATGTAAGTCAAATGGAGGATTCCATCAAGGTGGAGTACAACAAACTAGAAGAACTATTTGCACAGAAGGTTGTTAAAGAAGAATCAAAACCTGAAGAAAAAGTTACCATGAGGATCCATTCCTCACCTTCTGAGGTAAGCTACATATTTTTTTCAAATATTACACAGATAAGTTTTGGATAGGAGATGGTGTAAAAGTGAAAATAGATTATTTAGTGGAGATAAAGAAAAGAGAGACATTTTTATTTTTTCATTTACATTGTACTGTGGTATTCAGAAAGATAATATTACCCATACAGGACTGTGAATATCATAAATTTTTTTTCCATCACCTCAGTCTTTCAACTTACTTTCGTTATCCCCTTTTTTTCTCTCATCTCCTACCCAACAATGATTTTTCTGAATATACTGCAGGTTAGGAAGTCTCAGTGGCTGAGTGGTCAGTGCACTTGCTGTTGATTAAAAGGTCCAGCTTTGATTCTCAGATGTGGCCAATTATTTTGGACTGATAAGGTTTCAGTGTTTACCCGATGTCTAAAAATGTGTACCAGAGATTTTTCTGAGAAGTAAAGATGACCGAGCATGATGCCAACCACATCTCCTTAAAATGTGCTATAAAAAATTACCTTTGCCTTTTTACTATAGGGTTTTGTTAATACTTTCCCCCAGATGGAGCACATCTGGTGAATATTAGATGAGCTTAATGTACTCGTCATTCTTCTGCTTTCCTTCCTCATTTGCTTTCAGTGTCGAGGAGTGATATAGTTTGTGGTTTGTTACTCTTCTGTTGGCTTCTCCTGCTATCATGTTTCTTAGTGTTTCTATCATGTTTCTTAGTGTTTCTATTATTCTATCAATCAATCTATTGCATGGTTGCCCTTGGGTCTGGTGTTCTTGCAGCTTTTATTGAAGGCTTATTGTGTTGTGTTTTGATGTTTCTATCTTATCATGTGGCCAAACCATTTTATCTGTTGTTTATCTATGTATTAACTGGCAGGAATTATGCCTAGTTATTTTCTCAGTTCTTCAATTTCTGATCTTATCTCTCAGGCTGTTTCCTGGCAGGCGTCTAATGCATTTCTTATCTGTAGTGGTTATTTTTCTTATTGTTCTTGAGACTAGAGTCCAGGCCTGGCATTGGTAGAATAATGTTGAGATGAAGATTATGTTGTAGAGTGCACATGATTTAAAACTTGGAATATCTTCTCTCATATTTGGGTTGCTATTTAGAGTTTGGTTTGTGTCACTTTTAGCTTTGTCCCTACCTGTCAACCTGTACAGCACAGGAGAACATTCTAGTAACATTTCCACTTCCTGTATAGGGAAGAATTACAGGGATATATATATATGTATGTGTGTGTGTGTGTGTGTGTGTGTGTGTGTGTGTGCGTGCGTGCGTGCGTGCGTGCGTGCGTGCGTGCGTGCGTGCGTGTGTGTGTGTGTGTGTGTGTGTGTGTGTGTGTTCCCGTGTTCCCGTGTGTTACCGGGGCCTCATTATGAGGGAGGAAAAGAATAGTGACCTTCCAGGCATGTCGTAAGAGGCGAATAAGGAGGTTGATCGATGGCTTGACAAGCTGTCATTGTAAAAAGTATTGTTATGGAAACAGCGCCATAGATTTTAGAGCAGTGATCTCTGCAATATGTGCCATTTTGGCACGCAAGGTTTCTGTTTTTGAGATTGTGGTTCTGCCCTATGTGCCACCTTCGGCTTGAAAGGACAATAGATAGATATATATATATATATATATATATATATATATATATATATATATGTATATATATTACAGATATCTTCTGAAGTGTTAAAATGCAAACATCATGTCAAGGTCAGATACAACTTATTAAGACCTTCTCTATTATGTCTCTGCTACATTTCCTGGAAACAACTAAAAAAAAACTGTTGAACAAAATAAGATCATCCCAAAAATTGGATGCACTCGATTTTTCAATTTGATTGGAATAGAATGTTACTATAATAAATTGGAAGGGAACAAGTGATATACCCAAACTGGATACCCAAAAGTTGTTATTATTTATGCTCTGAAACACCAAAAAGGCAGCAACATGATAAATGATAAATAATAAATAATAATATATACTCTTGTCCTTTTTGTTTTCAATGCAGTCTTTATTTAAGATGCTTGATCGAAGGAATAGAAAATATAAGATGAAATGCTCAAGAAAGGCTATTAACTCTTAGCAAGTGAGTCAAAGGCATTGGTATGAGTTAGTGCACCATTATTCTGGACAATACCCTGCTAAGTGGACATATGTATATAAATTTTAATGTGGAAAAATTACAGAAAAAAATAATGCTCTCTGGTGGTGTATGTTACTCTGACATTTAACTTTATGAATAAAACTGTTTTAAGTGCACAGTTTCTCATATAAATATATTTTTTAAATGACAATGAACAAGGGAAATAAATCTATTTCAAGTGCACAGTTTCTCATATAAATATATTAAACAATGACAATGAGCAAGGGAAATAAATCTATTTTAAGTGCACAGTTTCTCATATAAATATATTAAACAATGACAATGAGCAAGGGAAATAAATCTATTTGAAGTGCACAGTTTCTCATATAAATATATTAAACAGTGACAATGAACAAGGGAAATAAATCTATTTTAAATGCACAGTTTCTCATATAAATATATTAAACAATGACAATGAACAAGGGAAATAAATCTATTTTAAAAGCACAGTTTCTCATATAAATATATTAAACAGTAACAATGAACAAGGGAAATATATTTATTATGGGCTTTGATTAAAGTTTCTAATGGATGAACGATTAGAATAATTGCCATTTGAGTATTACTATACCTTCTTTTCTGTATAAAACACTTCCCCAGAATGGAAATCGGCCAAAAAATGTAAAGGAGGTCACACGACATGTAATGTTGTAGTTTAATAAAATTTATGATAAATTATTTTTATTTAATTTCATTTGTATATTTTGTGTTATTGAATATTGTTCAAGTTGTCAAGTTTAAGTTCAACTTTTGTTCAATGTGAACATGTAGAGGAGAGATATATAATGAGTGTTATGAGAAGATAAAAAAAAAACAGCTACAAAGCTATAATATTTTAGTGAGAGAAACACCAATAAAGAAGTAAAGAGTAGAAACTGGTCAAGGACTTCGTGTCAATATGTCGGATAGGCAGCAGAACTGCTGAGGCTCTGTTTGAAAAGTGTTTCTTGTTGCAGTTTTCTCATGTTCCAAGTCTGGCTTGCTGGCTGAGCTACTAAGATTAGTGCTCTGTGCACACTGTGAGCTGTGTTTTTCATCCGAATCATGTTTTGATATTCCAATTTCTTATGATGAATGATGACATTGCATGATGAAGGACAATACAATTTGGTTCACTTTTGGTGCAGCTTGGCCTTATGTCTTTTGGCGTGTACTGTGGCTGCTATGATGGGGACTGCAGCTGCCTTTCTTTGTTTGGATCCTTCAATGAGATGAGATGTTAACTCAGATGATTCCACTGGCAGGGACATTTGAGCAGTTATGGATTTTAATCCATTTGCAATGATACCAGGGCCTTCAACTAACAACAACTGGTCAAGTTTTTTTCAAATAAAGATGTGTATTACATATTTCAGCCAGAAAATAACCCAGTGGTGGCAAACTGGCTTCATATCCAAAAGATCAAAGATTCATTTACAGAAGAATATATTTTATCAAAACATGAAAAATTGAGAACCTGATTTGCAGAAATGGAAGAAAATAAATATTTCTACACACACTTTTTTTTCTTTTTTCCCTGCGATCAACTTTTGCTGTGATTTTAAATGTCTAGACTGGCAGATGTCTTGAACAGAACATTGCATTTGAAATCCTCACTGGTTCCCCATAGTTTGTTGCGCTGGGTTACATCTGTGGACCATATTTATTCTTAGGGTGTTGAAAGTGGTGCAGTCCTAGAGTTCTGTAAGATATGCTCTGAAAGAGTCCATTTTGGTGCTTTACTTTCACACATGACAGTATCACTGAGTCCTATTGTGTGTAGGTTTGCTCTGATGCAGCAATGACCTATTTTGAGTCTGAAAATCTTGGTCTGCTTATGTCAGCTTTCATACTTGTAATGTTATAAGTAATTGATTTATGAGACACTCAAAATAATTTTTATGTCAATCTTTTTTTTTACTTTATTACAAAGCAAACAGATTCCAAGCCATCTGTAGTGAGTTTTAATTTAAATCTGCTTTGCTTTCTGAATTTATAACATAAATATAGCATTCATATTTATAATTATGCCTTTAATTAGTTAAAAACCCTTTAATACTTGTTTATCAGAAATTAATCATTTGTATCAGTATTGTTGCTACCCATTTACCATTCTCTCATACTCATATTTAATAGTGAACCAGTTATAATAGATTTATCTGTTTCAATTAACTATTATGAAAGCATTAATTATTTTAATTTCTTTCGTAATACAATTATTATAATTTGGATTAATGCTAAAATGTAACATTTAAAAATTGCATAAACTTAATTATCGTGTTTGCTAAAATAACTATGCTATTGCTGTTTTGTTGCTTAATCATATATGCATCATTTAATTTCACAAACTCCTGTATCTTGTTTCAAGCATTCTGTTTGTGCTAAGACTTATAGATAAAAACATCAGTTTTTTTAAAAATATGTTTGAAACTGGAGAACATTTTATATTTTTCATTCACCCTCTCTACTTTTAGCATTACCATTGTTTATTGTTTTCTAATCAAATGCTCAAGTCTGAGAATAAATAGCATGTACTAATATATACCTCTATAGATATTTATAAACACATATTTTTTTTTGCTTTTTTTTTAGGCTTAATATATATTTATTTTATATCAGTGCTTTAATTATATTTATCTCATATTTATTAGCAAAATTCAGCTACTCACACATTATCACAGATGGATATTCTGGTTCTAAATTAGCTTTTGGCTTTTAGAATTTAGAAACTCCTCAAAGTGTTATGTGGAACTAATATTGCTTTAATGGGTGTGATTCTTCTTTTATCATCTCATAACCTTGAGGTTGTTGAGGCACTACAGAAAGACTTTCTTAACCTTCTCCATTTCTGTTTTCAGTCATTGTTTGGGACTCTGCAAAGTTGAGGCATGTTCTTTCTTTGAAGTTATTTTCCCTTCTCTTTGTCTGCCTCTGTTGCTCCAATCACAGTTCCTTGCAGAATGGTCTTTGCAAAGTCAGATGATTGAGATACATGGCCAAACCATTTCATTTTGTGCTTCTTCACAATAATCAAAAGATCATCACATACTCCAATTGCTTTTGCTATATTTTTCGTTTGTGATATGATCTAAGTAAGAGATATTCAAAATCGTATCATAACATTTCATCTCCATAGCCTCTATTTTCTTCTGTAGCACTGTTCTAAGTGTGAATCATGGACAACAAACAAACACACCAAAAGATCTATTGCAAAATAATGATATAGCTTATCAAAAGAATAAGAACGATGAAGTAGCTGTGGTTAGCAAACTGGCCTGCTGTGAACAAGAGGTTGGGTTTGGGTGCTTATGGTTTATAGATTCACAAAGCCTTAAGTGAGTACTAGAAATTTTTCTGGGAAAGAAAGACGACATAGGTTTAGGATATGACAACAAACAATGTCCAACAAATTGTGCTGGTGGTAGAGAAATATGGTCACAAACATCACACCTTATACACCTCCATCAGGACATAACAGTGTGCTTTTTTTTCTTTCTTTCTTCTTAAAAGAACACTCAATATACTGTGGGCAGATAAATAATCTAGTAAAGTTATTTTACAAAAAATTAACATAAAGGAATTAATTGTAAATAAAATAAAAATAAAGTTTGCTGAATCAATTGGATTGCCTTTTAATGTTACAAATTAACAACAACTTCCACTTAATTTGTTGTATCATTCTCTTCAATCACACATAACATTCATTTTGTGTTGTATTCCTCCTAAGCAAGGGTTGAATAATCTTTGAAGATGAAACTGGGACAAATAGGTATTTTTTAGAGGTGAAACCAAGACATATCTTGTAACCATAAGACAACTCAGAGATGCTAGACAATTTAATGTTCTCACTAATTATGTTAATAAGTTAATAATTATGGTAATAATTATGTTAATAATTATGTTAATAATTATGTTAATAATAATATTTATTATAAAGTTTAATAAGTAAACCCACACTTTATCACACAAATAATTAGGTTATTGGTACTTTCTGAATTATTACCTTGGTTCCTCACTCAGCCTTACATAATGCTAAATCAGCAGCTTATATTTACAACTTCACAGTCACAAGTCATAATTGACAGTAATCAACAAACAACAGAGAAAGAATGAAAGAAAAAATTTTGCTTTGGACAGTAGGTGGAAATACATTTGAAGTCAGAAATTAAAACTCACAAACCACAATTTGTGAATGCTGGGAAAGATAGTTGCGTCGATCTTGGGACATCTGTAACTTATTGCAACCAAGCTAATCCCCCATTGTTTTATCTATCTAACTATTGACCTTTCGAGTCATAGCCAGCCCATACAAGTTATTATGTTGTTTTTAATTTATCACTCTCATAGAGTTTAGCTTAAAAAGAAATATGACAAAAATATCGTCTCATGTACTGACAATTTCTCACCACAGATATTCAAATTTAGCCTGTTGGGAAAAGTGAATTATTTAATTAAAAACCGGAACTGTCCCGGAAAACAGGGACATTTGGCAACCCTATCATAAGTCAAATTAGGCGCATCAGACATAATCTGTTTCTCTTCATCTTCAAAGCTACACTTTTAATCTCTAACATTCATGTTCAAGATTACCATGTAGTCGATTCTGCCTTTCAGTAAAGAAAATATAACCAAATATTTTTGCTAATAAAATTTAGAATAGTATTTATTGTGTATAGTGTATTTTTGCTAATTTCTTACTAGAATTTTGTGTGTGTGCATTATTTTTGCACCATACAATTTAAATATTTTCAGTTTCATTTTTAGATTTGTGAAATTTCTTATTAAAATGTAGGCAGTCACTTTTTTACTTTCCACCTTTTGATATCTTATTAGGTAAATCTTCTTCATTCAGTACCATACAAGTGTATGTGTGTAAACAAAACAAGACAAATTTATGTACTATAAAACAGTACTGGACCAAAAAACAATAAGCCAAAATAACTTGTGATAGTTTTATATTTATGTACGAAATTTTGAGAGCTGCCAAAATTTAAATAGTAATATATTATTATTAATATATATTTATATGCACAATTACTGCTATTAGATTTTATTTACTTTGCTATTATTACTAATATTAAATAATATTGCAATTCACATTTCTCTTATTGTTATCACTGTGGTTGTTATTGTTAGTGTTTGTCCCTGAATTTCTTTCACTGTGAAATAGGTAATACTTTTCTTTGTTCATGAAGTGCACAAATTAATTTAATAACAAGTTAGTTGTGAGTGCAGGATATTGTCCATGTAGGAATGCATGTTAATTGAATTGCTAGTCAGATTAAATTCATATCTTGCAGAAAATAGTTTCAGTATTCTGTTTTTTCTTATAGATAAGCCTACTGGACCCAAAACGTAGTATGAACATCAATATATACTTGAAGCAGTTCAGGAAAAATAATGCTGCGATTATTGACCTAATTAGAAAAGGTGAAGGACGAAGCTTTGGTGTGGAGAAGTTGAAAGGGCTTATTAAAATACTGCCCCAACTAGATGAGGTAATAAAATATACATTCTTTTCCCACTTTTCTTTGACATCTAGTTAGACTATAATATCCAAATGTAAACATGTATTTGTAATAAAGAAAAGACAAAGGTCATATGTTGGACATGTGAGGAGAAGAGATAATAACCGAATAGCAAAGCAAGCCCTCATGTGGGAAACAACAGGGAAGAATAAAAGAGGAAGACCCAGACAGACGCTGAGAAGAACATTGATGAGAGAGGCAAGAGCAGCAGGAATCTGCTCCCTCAATGAGATAGAGCTGCTTGCACAGAACAGAGACAAATGGCGAGATTTGATAAAATATCTTTAAAAGAATTGAAAACTGCTAGAACAAAATTCAGATAACAGAGGGAGTATCTTGGTCTACGCCCTATGGGCTGGCTACAGCTCGAAAGGAACCAGAAGAAGAAGAGAAACATGTATTGGCAAATCAACAGAAGGGAAATTTACAAACAAAATTACAAGTTGTAAAGAGGAGGCCAAGGCGCCTAACAGCAACCGGAGTTGAAGTTATCAGCCAATAGTAGCTGATGGCTTGCACCAGGATCGGTGAACCAGAGCCATCTAGACCCTACTCTATCTCTTCATGGTGCTTCTAGTAACAGACTAACCAGTCTACCCTGGCCAGGTGAGTAGGGGTCAAGAGGGAAGACAAACTGGTACTCCAAAATTCCTTATATCACAGTTTTACTGCAAACCACAAAACAACGTATACACCTCCACATGTGCCCCCCTCCCAATGACGAAAAGGTGTATTCCTTTAGTCATCAGGTGAATGCAAGCAAATTGTAAAGACAACTAGAATAATGAATCACAATGTTATTGTAAAAACAACATTTTTCTAATCCACATACATTTCTCTTCTTGACATGCTTATCAGTAGATTGCACTACATTGTGTTTTGCACTTTACAGACCAGTGCATCCATCCTCATCACATATTTGTTTGGTACTGCTTTTTTAGTCTTAGGTTTTATTTAATATTCTTACAAAGAAGCGGTTGTTTGTAGTACAAGTCGCATCATCTAAGAAAGCAGTCTCAACAAATTAGTAGATTGTGAGCCATAACTGGCCTGCTCTCTACTGGAAGGATTATTAGTTTTGATTTTCTTTCATAAATACATATTTCATACATAAAAAAGGTATATAGGAGAACACCGAAGTGCCTCAACGGGACCACAGTGGTGCCACACGGGGAACTTTGGTCCCCGTTGAGGCACTTCGGTGTTCTCCTATATACCTTTTTTCTGCGCTACTTAGCCCTCATATGTTTTTATTGCACCACACCCTCATACATCTCACTCTTTCCGCCTTTTGAATACCTGTCATTCCACTGTTCTATTCTTTCTCCTTCGAGTTTGCACACTGACCCCGGTTTGAACCCTTCCACACATACGATTGTCCCCGTATGGACGTGCACATGCATGTATGTGTCCATAGGCACGGGTATTGGTATATATGTGTATACGCATATACATGCATGTATATGTGCTCTTGCTTGTATGCATACACATGTATGTGTGTGTATATGTATGTGTATGTTGATATGTATTAGTATGTGCACTTCTTCTTGCACGTGTCCATATGTATACACGCATCTGTGTGTGTGTATACATGTATTTATGGGCCCTTAGATACTTTCAGATATTGCCTGTGCCTTTGTAGTCGACGTACCTAGATAGCGTTCCCCCCACTCGTGTATTTTTAGAACCCTTCACCTCTGACCACAGGGTATAAATTACAGCTACACCCGTGAGAAATTCCTTTCATAGCCTGACCACTGTCCACGACACACAGGGAAGTCAACATATTTCGATTATTTTTGTTTTTGATGTTTCATTACTAGTTAGCTATGTAGGATTAGTTTTATTTATTCACATATCTGTGTGTGTATGTTGTTTGTTTGTTCCTGCTGAAGGCCTATTGAGCCGAAACGTCGTTCGAATCTGTGTCGTCTATTAATCACGTAAAGCTTCTAACATACCATTTTTTATTATTTTTCAATTTTTCCTCGCATTCAGCTTTACTGCAGCTTCGCATTTTTATGCATTCATTTGCATTTCTTTGCCTTAACCCCTAATTAAAGACCACAGAGATGGGATTTCTCAGAAGAATGTTGAAAGTTCCCTGGACAGCTAAAAAGACCAATGAGAAAGTTCTCAAAGAGGCAACACAAAAAGGGAGCTCTTAAAAACATCATAAATAAGCAATCAACATTTTTCGGGCCCATCATGAGAAGAGGAAAGTTGGAATACTTGGTTACAGCTGGCAAAATAAATGGAAAGAGAAATCGTGGATGACAAAGAGAGAAAATACTGGATAGCTTGGTATCATGGCATGGAAAATAGTCAACAACAGAACTCATACGATGCACTGTGGATAGAAGATTGTGGAAGGACATAATCGCCAATGCCAAATAGTACGGCACATGATGATGATACCAAGTAAGGAATTCAATATTAGTGCAGAAATAAGAGAAATGACAAAGCATTCAAAAATATAACCAAGAGAAGAAGGCGGACTTATGTTGGCCATGTGATGAAAGAAAACAAACAAAAGAATCTCATAGCAAGCCCTCAAATTGAAACCAGAAGATAAAGAAAATGAGGACGCTTTGAGAAACAATTAAAAAGAATATTGAAGTGAGAGGCAACAACATCAGGCATCAGTGCAGTTTCTGAGACAGAGAGGCTCGCCCAGAACAAGAACATGTCATGATAATAAGGGTGCTCTGTAAAATCTTACACTTAATAGCAAAGATCATCAGGCATAGAGATTCTAGAATTTCTGTCCTGTGTGCCTTCTTCAGCCCAAAAGGACAATAGGTAGATAAAATAAGAACAGTGCAACAGCCGTTGGGGAAGTGTCTGTATGAAGTTAATCATTACTATTGGACAGCATATATTTGAAGTTGTGTTATATGACTCCAAGAGAATATCAAGCAAATTTAAACCATCTTTTTAAGTATAATTACATAAAATATTATAAATCAACAATACTCAATATTTCCTTTTCAACAGGTTGAGCAGATTCAGAGTTATGATGGGGATCCTGAGAAACTTGGAAATGCTGAGAATTTTTTTGTCAAATTACTTGCAGTTCCAAACTATGAGCTTCGACTTCAGCTAATGCTATTGAAAGTAATAACTGTCTAATAATTTTTCACTTTTTTGTGTTCTTTTTAATCTGTCTAATATGCAGTATTATAATCGGAGGTCATAATATAAATAATCTAAGGTATGCTGATGATATAGTCTTAATTGCTAACAGTGAAAATGAGTTACAAGAAGTGTTGGACATTATAGTGAAAGAAAGCAAAAATAAAGGACAGCATTAATATCAAAAAGACGGAAGTAATGGTAACAACAAAGAAAAAGTCATCACCACAGTGCACAATAAAGACAAGTGGAACAATATTAAAACAAGTAAATGAATTTAAATATCTGGGAACATTGTTAACCTCAGATGGTAGATCTGCATCAGAAGTGAGTAGTTGAAGGGTTCAGGTAAAAGCGGCTTTCCAAAAATGAGGAAGATACTGTGCAATCCATTTTTGACAATAGAAACGAGGAAAAGAGTTGTTAAAAGCTATGTAGAGTCAGTCTTAACATATGGATGTCAATCATGGACAATATGTCAACAGACAAGAAAATCACTGGAGGCTGTATAAATGTGGTTATTACAGAAGAGTGTTAAGAATACCATAGATAGATAGCTGAGAGCAATGAAAGTGTTCTGAAAGAGGCCAAAGCAAAAAGTGAGCTAATTTCCAAAATTAGGAAGGAACAATCATCATTTCTTTGGCCATGCAATAAGAAGGGAACAGCTGAAATATATTGTGGCTACTGGGAAAATTGAGGGACAAAGAGATAGAGGGAAGGAAGAAGAAAAGATACCTGACAGCTTAAGAAAATTGCTTTGCAGATGATCAACAACAGAAATGATAAATAACTGTCGAGATCGAAAGTTGTGGAGAGACATCATCACCTATGCCAGCAGGCACGGTACTTGATGATGATGATGATGAATATGCAGTAATTTTATTATTTATAAATTATAATATACTATGACTTTCAATATGTTTATTCTTGAAAGCACATACTCTAGCTTATCCAATCATATGGTTGGTAATATTTAATTTTCAGGAAATAATTTATAAAGTACACAAATCCTTTTTGGGAAGCAGTTGGCCAACTTTGTAGTCAGCCAGCAGAGTCAACAATCAAAAGTTGATCAAGACCTCAGTTTATCTTTACCACAGAGCTTTTTAGGAGCAGTCTGTGTTACAACAGATTAGTTAAGAAATAGAGCATCACTGCTGATATAGAAGACCAAATACTGTGCTACTGCTAGAAGAACAAGCTCTGAGTTTTTGAGTAAGAGTTCTTTTTTCTTTCCTTCCTCATCTGCCTTTCAGCATCAAGGGAAGATATAGTTTGTAGTCTTTTGCTTGTCTGTTAGACTCATCTACTGTTATGTTTCCCAATGTTTCTAATATTCCATCAATCTATCATTTTTATCTTGATCATCCCTTGGGTCTGGTGTTCTTATAGTTAGTAAAAATGTTTTAAAAACCATTGGAGTTCCTTCCATTAATGGGGTCTACCAACTTACCTGCATGGAGCTGCAAGATGTTACCCTGTAATTTAATAAAGGAAGAATAGAAATATAGTACATTACTAGAAAACATGCAATTCTACAAATGTTATGTTCAAGTTATAATAATTATTATTTATATTGTATTCTGAAATAGCACACATTTAAAACACATATGATTAACTGTAATACAATTTCTTTCAAAGATTATGATTTACAATTTATTAGTTACACAGTTACAACAGGTGTAAGACAAGGATGTGTCCTCTCACCACTCCTCTTCATCATATATATGGACAAAATAAATCTGGAAACAACCAATAATAAGGAAAAATCACATAATAACATAGAGGCAGAAAATTCCATCATCAACGAGTACTCTTCACAGATGACCAATGCCTAAAAAATGAGGATGAAAACCTGCTACAACATCATTTAACATCTCTAGATAAAAGTTGCACAAACTACAGTATGAAAATTAACACAGCAAAAACATAGGCTATGAGAATAAGTAAATTAAGACACCCATTAAACATTAAGATCAAAGATAAAGAAATAAAACAAGTAGAGGAATTCAAGTATTTAGGCACAATGTTCACAGAAGATGGAGAACTAGACAGAGAAATTGACATGAGAATACAAAAAGCAAATACTGTCACATACCAGCTTTCACCATTGCTAAGACATCCAAACATTTCTATGCCAGCTAAACAACAAATGATAAATAGCATTTTAATACCAACTTTGTGCTACGAAAGTCAAACATGGACCCTTTCTAAATCACATTTAAGAAAGATCAACACATGTGAGATGCGATGCTTGAGAAAAGTAACAAATAACACAAGAAGAGATAGAATACCAAATGAAACCATAAGAAAAATGGTAGGAACTAAACCCTGCCAAGAATATATAGAATGACAACTTAAATGGTTTGGCCACCTGGTCATAATGAATCCTCACCAATCACCATCAAAGGCGTTCTTCTCAAGAATGCATGGAAAAAGACCAAGAGGATGACCCAGAATAAGATGGATAGATGCAGTGACAGAGACAATAACAACAAAGGAAAATCACTAATTCAGACTGTTCGAGCAGCTCAAGAACGACAAATGATATAACAACGACACCTATTATGTATCAGTGAAAAGAAAAAGAAAAAGTTACACAGTGTGAGAGCAACCATAAAAATGGATATATTTCATCATGTCTTATCATCAATATATATATATATATATATATATTTACATCTGTTTTTTTATTTCAGTGTACAGACACTTTTACAACTTTTACCTTAAACTAAAAGCTAAGAATTGAGCACAAGCAAGCATTTGAAAGAACATCCTCCTTTCAACAGGCTATCTGATAAATGAAAGTAATTTCATTTAATTCTAAATATGATTAAAACTTAACGAAACAAAATTAAAACTGCATTGACCATTTCTTTCTAAATGCTTTTACCAATCTTCCATGATGGAAGTACAAGTATTTCTTGGAGTTGAACATTTAGTCTAATGAGCCAGGTAAAAAAAATGTTACTAAAAGTTATACAGGGAAGGATTCAGAATAAAATTAATACTGAATTAGATGAGCAACAATTTGGATTCAGGAAAAACAGTGGCACAAAAGAAGCCATATTTAACATGAGAACATTGATTGAAAAGTACATAGAAGTAAACAAACCAATATATGACAGCCTGCACCATCAAAGCAAGAAACAGAGTGCAATGGCAATCCATGGTAGCCAACCTTTGTTGCAAAGAAGGTACTCAATGATGATGATGAACATTTAGTCAAAGTCAATAATATTTTTTTTATGTTTTGCAGGGTCAGTATTTAGTAGGCAAAAATAGCCTAAATTATTTTCTCAAAAGCTAAATTTCTGCTTTTTGTCTCCAGTCAGATTTCCAAAGTCAGTTATCCAGTGTGAGGTCCAGTTTGCTATTGATGACAAGCATCTGTCGTTGTCTTTATGACAACAAGGGACTTAAAAAGTTCTTGCGTCTTGTGCTTCATGCTGGAAATTTTATTAATAAGGTTAGTCAAAAACACCTTAAAGTTCTTTTTAAATATTGCTTATTTTCATTAGAATATAGATAAATGTTAGTACCATTTTTCAGAATGTTTAACTTGAACATAAGTTGTTGACAATGTAAATAATTTTTATTCATGTTTTATATCTGTCTATCAAATATTAAAGATTCATATTAAAGAGTAAAGAAATATCAAAGTCTCATCTCTTACGACTTGCTCCATTTCTGGAAAATAAAAGAGGGAAAGGGGTTGTCACTTTGGAATTAAATATTTGTAAAATATTATTCTTTTAATTAAATCAGCATAGTCCAACCCATGGTGGGCCATTTGTGGGTGAGACTCATTTTGGTGGCCCGCGGAGCTCTTTAACAATTTTCATTAATGGAATATAAACCAGAACTATTGTTAATTTTAAAATGATAGGATTGGGAAAATAGATAAGTCCACTTTTTCTTCAGGTTCTATAGTTCCAATGGTATCAAACATTCTGTATTCGCATAACATTGTAGCCCCTACTTCATGTAACATTCTGCATTCGCATAACAATGTAACCCCTACTTCATGTAATGTAACAGGTGATAATACTTTTGACTTTGACTAGAGATTCCAATAGCTTTCACTGAGACTTCACAAGGAAAATCTCTCTGTAGATTTGTCCAGAAACGCCATTCTTGTGAGGGTGTCAGTTTGGGTTTTGGTGGCTGGCACAGGATTTCTGGTCCTAGATGTGAAATTCCCCTTGCAATCTCTCCTTTTGACTGGATTATCGAGTGAGAGTACAAGTGTAAAGAAATTTCACTTACTGGGTGACAATTTAATCTTAGCGACTTCAAAACGAATGTGAATTGGTTGTTGACTGCTTTTCACAAACCACTAGATGCTGAAACAAAGCCATAAAATTACTGGGAGGGGCCATCTCTGAAAGTGTGAAGAAGGCTTGACCAATGAACCGATGACCATCAGGTATTGCCCATCCCATGAGTCAAAATTATGGGTGGTACCACAAAAAATAACTAAAGAAGCAAATGTTCAAGGAGTTTAAAAATTGTTCAAACAGTCTATAAACACAGATTGCTTATAGCAGTTCAGAAAATGAAAAACGTCTTATGCAACAAATCTATGTCTATAGAATTGAGAAAGAGAGTTCATCTGTGCTATACAGAGCCAATTATGAACTATGGAAGCGAATTATAGATAGTAAACAAACAAATGAAAAGACGATTAGAGGCCACAGAGATGGGATTTCTCAGAAGAATGTTGAAAGTTTACTGGACAGCTAAAAAGACCAACGAGAAAATTATCAAAGAAGCCAACACTAAAAGAGAGCTCTTAAGAAACATCATAAAGAAGCAATCAACATTTTTCAAGCACATCATGAGAAGAGGAAAGTTGGAATACTTGGTTACAGCAGGAAAAATACAGGGAAAGAGAAGTCATGGATAACAAAGAGAGAAAATACTGGATAACTTGGTGTCATGGCATGAAAACAGTCAACAACGGAACTGATACAATGCATGGTAGATAGAAGATTGTGGAAGGACATGTTCGCATATGCTGGCCATTATGGCACATGATGATAAGCAATGAGTTTTGAGTTAGATCCAATTTTTTACTTAGAAATTTTCAGTTTCTAAGTTCAGAGCCTTGACTGAAAGTTTTTATTTTTACATTGAGTCACAGTTCAGTGTTCTAAGACCACTTTAAAAAATTGAGTAAAATTTGAGAAGCCGTTATCAGAATTGTACACTCAGAATTAATTACCTTCGGTTTTGTTGTGAAGTGTGCTAGTTATATCAATTTCACTTTGCTATATCACTTTTAACTTTAGTTCAAAATGGCTGAAGCAAAGAAACACTGAATTACAGAAAACTACACTTTCAATCCAAGTGGCAAGAAAGTTATTTTTTTAAACACAGCTATAAACCTTAAGAATCATGGACAGTGGACAAACAAATGAAAAGACGATTAGAGGCCACAGAGATGGGATTTCTCAGAAGAATGTTGAAAGTTCCCTGGACAGCTAAAAAGACCATTGAGGGAGTTCTCAAAGAGGCCAACACAAAAAGGGAGCTCTTGGGGGACATCAGAAAGAAGCAATCAACATTTTTTGGGCACATCATTAGAAGAGGAAAGTTGGAATACTTGGTTACAACTGGCAAAATAAAAGGAAAGAGAGATCGCGGGCGACAAAGAGAGAAAATACTGGATAGCTTGGTGTCATGGCATGGAAAACAGTCAACAACAGAACTGATACGATGCACTGTAGATAGAAGATTGTGGAGGGACATGATCACCTACGCCAGCTAGTATGGCACATGATGATGATGATAAACCTTAATGTGTTATTTGTTCCCAAATGTTTAGTGTGTCAAAGGAATATAATCTAAGCAGACACTATATTAGTCTGAATAAAACACACTATGATAAACATCACATAGCTATACAGAGTGATGTGTTTAATGAACATATATGAAATTACCTAGGAGTGCAGTGAGTAAATTCTTTCTGTTCTTATTTTCTACAAAAAAAGTCACTTGTCTGCTTGTAAACTTTTGTTATTACCATTACCATATAGTAAATGAAAAGAGCCCCATCACACCAAGTGACGTATAGAGAATATGGTGTTAGTGACCATAATTTTTATTGTTTGGCACATGATGTTTGGTGTAATGTGGTCTGTATTATCCCTGTGCCGTTTTACTTTCCAAGAAATAATCTTGTACTTATTTAAGGCTGGGTGAACCCGGAAGCCATCGATCAGGATTGAAACCGAACTCTTGTCTTTTGTAGTCGGGTTCACTAACCACTGAGCTATCATGGCTCCCACCATTACCATGTCATCATCATCAATTACCGGGCCTACTGACGTAGGTAATCATGTCTCTCCACAACTTTTGATCTCGGCAGCTATTTATCATTTCTGTCATTGAGCTTCTACCAAGCCATTCTCTTAAGCTGTCTGTTATTTTTTCTCTTTGCTTCCCTCTTTCTCTTCGTCCCTCAATTTTTCCAGTTGTTACAATATATTCCAGTTCTTCTCTTCTCATTACATGGCTAAAAAATGATGATTGTTTCTTCCTAATATTGGAAATTAGCTCTCTTTTTGCTTTGACCTCTCTCATAACATCTTCATTACTCTTCTTAGCTGTCCATGGTACTCTCAACATTCTTCTGTAAAACCACATTTCTGCAGACTCCAGTGATTTTCTTGTCTGTTGTCAAATTGTCCATGATTCGCATCCATATGTTAAGACTGGCTCTACGTACCATTTAAGAACTCTTTTTCTTGTTTCTATTGTCAAAAATGGATTGCAGAATATCTTCCTCATTTTTTGGAAAGCTGCTTTTGCCTGAGCCAATCTGCATCTCACCTCTTTTGTACATCTTCCATCTGAGGTTAACAAAGTTCCCAAATATTTAAATTCATTTACCTGTTTTAATATTGTTCCACTTGTCTTTATTTTGCACTGAAGTGATGTCTTTTTCATTGCTGTTACCATTAACTCTGTCTTTTTGCTATTAAGGCTGAGTCCTTTATTTTTGCTTTCTTTCACTATAATGTCCAACATTTCTTGTAACTCATTTTCACTCTTAGCGATTTGTATCGTCAGCATCTTCTTCTACCTTTTAGCTTCCAGTGGAGCATAAGTCTTCAACAAACACTTTCCAAGTCGTTCTGTTTTTTGCAATTCTTTTAAGATCATTCCATGTCTTCCCCATCATCTTCATCGCTGCTTCGATTTGTCTTCTCCAAGAATTCCTTCGTCTTCCTCTTTGTCTTTTCCCCTGGGGATTCCAAAAAGGGCCTGTTGTGTAATACTCTCAGTTGGCTTCCGTAGTATGTGTCCTATCCATCGCCATCGTCTTCACTGTATTTCTTTATCCACTGGTATTTGACCGGTACATTTCCATAATTCCACGTTAGTGACTTTTGTCCTGCCATTTCCATCCCTTTATTCTGCGCAAGCATCCATTAATGAAAGTCTGTACCTTCGTGATTGTCAATTTTGTTATTCTCCATGTTTCACAGCCATATAATAGGACTGACTTAACATTTGAGTTGAAAATTTTTATTTTTGTATTTAGCATAATTTCTTTGGATTTCCATATGTTTCCCAGTGCAATGAAAGCTCCTCTTGCTTTTGATATCCTTATTTTGGTATCATTTTCTGTTCCTCCCTCTTTATCTATATTCTATCTATCTATTGTCCTTTCGAGCTGAAGATGGCACATAGGTCAGAACCACAATCTCAAAAACAGAAACCTTGCGTGCCAAATTGGCACATATTGCAGAGATCACTGCTCTAAAATCTATGGTGCTGTTTCCATAACAATACGTTTTACAATGACAGCTTGTCAAGCCATCGATCAACCTCCTTAGTCGCCTCTTACGACATGCCTGGAAGGTTACAGTGTCACTATTCTTTACCTCCCTCATAATGATGCCCCGGTAACACACGGGATTTATCTATATTACTGCCCATATATATATAAGATTGTACGTCTAGTAGAGGTATTTCTCCTAGTTTTATTTGGTTATTGCCAACTGCATTAATTCTCATAATGTTGGTCTTATCTCTATTAATCTTTAGTCCTAGCTGTTGTGATCTCTCATCTAATATACTCATTTTATCTTGCATCTGTTGATGGCTGTGTGATAGGAGAGCTATGTCATCAGCAAAGTCTAAATCATCAAGTTGTTTGGTCAGTGACCACTGGATCCCATTTCTGTTGTTTTGAGTTATTTTCATAATCCAATCTATGGCCAGTAGAAAGAGAAATGGATACAGAAGGCATCCTTGCCTTACTCCTGTTCTTATTTCAAATGCTCCTGTAAGCTGTCCTTCATGCACCACACTACATTTTGTTCCTTCATACATTGTTTTTATCAGGTTAATAAACTTTATGGGGATTCCGTAATGACTCAGCAACTTCCAAAACATTCTTCTGTCTAAACTATCAAATGCCTTTTCGTAATCTATGAATCCAATATAAAGTGGGGATTTTAGTTCTAAACTTTGTTCAACTATTATACGTAGAGTAGTTATTTGATCAGCACATTATCTGATCTTCCTAAAACCTGCTTGTTCATCTCTCAAGTGTTTATCTATAGCCTCTTTTAGTCTCTCCAGAATGATTTTGCCTAATATTTTTCCTGGCACTGATAGTAGCATAATTCCCCTATAATTTGTGCACTCCTGTAAACTTCCTTTCTTTGGTAGTTTGATCATATAACCTTCTCTCCAGTCTTTAGGTATTTCTTCCCTCTCCCAAATTTTATCCAATAGATCAATGTAACATCTTGGTAGAGGTGTTAATATCTGCTTTGATGGCTTCCGAAGGAATTTCATCTGGTCCTGTGGCTTTACCATCTTTTAATAGTTTGATGGCTTTCATTATTTCTTCTTTGCTTGGTTTTCCGCAGTTAACGTGTAACTCTTCTTCTGCTGTAGTATATCTGGAGGATTATTTGAGCTGGGTCTGTTCAGAAGTTCTTCAAAGTGCTCTTTCCATCTCTCCATTTGTTCCCTTATATTACTAAGCAGATTTCCTTTCTTATCTTTGATAAAGGCATTGATCTGTTTGTATTTTCCACCTAATTTCTTTGTGCTGTTGTACAGTTCTTTCATACTCCCTTTATTTGCTGCTTCTTCTGCCTCTTTAGCTAGTTCATCTATATATTTCCTCTTATCCCTTTTAATGCATCTTCTCACTTCTTTGTTCACCTCTGTGTAAGCTTCCTGTGTCTTGGCTTTATTACTTCTTGTTTTGCTTTTATTTATGTCTGCTTTCTTGTTCTTTCTTTCTTTAATTTTATCCAGGGTCTCTGCTGTCATCCATGCCTTATTCTGGCGTTCTCCTTTCCCCAGTGTTTCTTCGCATGTCTCTTTCCATATATTTTTTACCTGTTTCCAATGATCTTCTATATTTATTGTATTTTCTAGTGTTGATTTATTTCACTATAATGTCCAACATTTCTTGTAACTCATTTTTACTCTTAGCAATTAAGACTGTATCATCAGCATACCTTTGATTATTTATATTATGACCTCCAATTGTTATTCCAGGCATGCCCCTTATGGATCTTAAATTAATCTCACTATAAATATTAAACAAATCTGGTGACAACACACAACCTTGTCTAACATCCTATTTTATTTGTTGAAACATTCCCAATTGGTTTCCAGTTTTTATGGCCACTGCTTGTTGCCAGTACATGTTCTTTATTATTCTTAGATCTTTGCTGTCTACGTCATTGCCATATACCTGCCTATATATCTGTCTGTCATATAATATATAAGAAATGGCCCACAGTCCCTTGTAGTAAGTTCTGTTTGGTCCTTGGGCAACAAAAGGTTGGACCACACTGCATTTAATCATCTGATCATCAAAACTGTTTTTATTTTAAACAGGGAAGCAATTCTGGAGATGCAGTAGGATTTAGAATAAGCTCCCTTAACAAGCTGGTTCTGACAAAGTCAAATGACCCAAAAATGTCTCTTCTGCACGTTCTGGTAGAGGAGGTAGAGGCCAAAGACAAGAAAGCTTTAGAGTTTGTTGATGAAATGCAAGATGAACTTCACAAGGCCTCAAGGTAAACTGATTTTTAAAAGATTTTTTTTAAAATGAATGTAATAAAAGAATTTCTGGTCCAATAAAAACTAGTTCCTGTAATTTTCTAGGATAATTTAATATTAATATAAATTTATATTATTTTTTCTTCTTCTTATGCTTATTAGCTGATTGTTTGGAACTACCTCCCTAGCCCAAAAGGGTCTAAGAGAAAGCGAAGAAGAGGACAGAAAATATTAAATATGATGATGTAGATTATTATTATTTATTATCCTCAGGTTCTCGCTGGAAGCTGTGAAGACAGAATTTAATCACATCAAAAATACAGTTAAGAAACTGCAGGCACAACTGACAGCAAATCCTGATGACGAAATCAAGTCCCAGTTTAGTGATTTCTTAGAGGTTAGTCGTATAGTCTATAACAGACTAGCTACCTTACATATAGCTAGCTATACCTGTCTCAGGTGTTCTTTCATTTATATACATCTGGGCCCAAGTTAGCTAACAATACTTTGGCTAAAGTTGGTCAGTGACTTGCAGTGGATTGCTTGTGTTAGTTTCAGTGACAACAACTGATCAAGATTCTAATCCACCTCCCTTCCATGTCTCTGGAAATAATAAATGTGACCAAGCAAGTAGGAATCCAAGCGGTTGTGTCAACCCAGTTCCTAAATATGTCTTAATGAAGTTGGGTGTGTTAAGTTGAATGGTGAAAATCATCACAGCTCGTTACTTTATCATTTTAATGTTCTTTTAAGGCCAGGCGTTGAAGATAATTAGTCACTGTGAAGGTAGAAGGATAAGAAGGAGAAAGTTTATTAATTTATTCAGTACTTGTAACTTGAACTCAAGAGCATGATACATTGCTTTTCACGTGTCTGCAAAGACTTCAGTCTAACAATAAGTTTGCAAAAAACTAATATAAGCGGTCTGGACATTGAAGCAACACTTGCATCTTTATCGACAACTACAAACTCGATGTTGTGCAGCAGTATAGCTACCTGGGGTCCATCATCAACAACAAACTATTTTTAGATACAGAAATTGACACCTGCATTGGTAAAGCTGCTACCACCTGTGCCTGTCTTTCTAGGTGTGTTTGGCAAATTGACTAAAATGGGTACCTAAGTATTACTCTGGGAAGGTGAGGGATGCCGCCTTGCATTGTGAGTTTCGATGCTTGAAGCAACACTATCCAGAAATGTTTGAACACACGCGTGCTAAGATGCTGATTCAAGTCTCGTACTTTATCTTCTCATACTTTCGTAGTGAAGCCATTCCATTCTAAAAGCAAAGTCAAAAGGTCCATGTTGTGCAACGTTTCTTAAGTTAATTTGTATTTGTCCATGTTGCTATGACCTCATTGAGGAACAAAACCAACAACACAGTTTAAAGACTCTTACAGTTGACAAGATCTCGTCTGATAACCGGCCGTACGCTAATCTAGGTCTGTTGTTTGATGTGCGACGGGGATAATCTGACGATGAACTGTGTGTCTATATGTTCGGAATTGGAGTCAACAACGATGGCCTAACATCATCAAGCGCTATACATTTTTTAAAAATACGACGATCATCATTTTCAAGAGGACGTGAACTTCCATGGTATATGGTGGATAGGCGGCGGTAACAACTGCAGGCTATGCATGAAAAGTGTTCCTTGTTGCAGTTTCCTCATATTCCAAGTCTGGCTTGTTGCAGGAGCTACTGAGTTAAGTGCTCTGTGCACACCATGAGCTGTGTGTCTCATTCGTTTTGATCATGTTTCGATATTCTAATTGTTTACGATGAGTGATGACATCGTATGACAGGGAACCGTTGGCTATGTTCACTTTCTGTGCGGTTTTGCCTTATGTCTTTTGGCGTGTACTGAGACTGCTAAGATGGGGACTAGAGTTACCTTTCTTTGTTTGGGAGATGAGATATTAATTTGGATGATTACGCTGGCACGGGCGGTTGAGCAATTATGGATTTTAATTCGTTTGCAGTGATACCGGGGCCTTCCATAACCAAAATAACTTTACCTTACTTTATCTGTCTTTGGATTTTTGATTGCTTTTCCTATTCGATTCCCACTCATTAGGCTAGACTGGATATTTTATTTCTCAGTCTGGCTCGAAGAGGTGGGGTAGATCTTGATCAGTTCAGTTTTCACTAATTTTGAAACAACAGTCAGTTATGATTCACTCACCAGTTTTCAGCCCAGATGCTGTTGATGTTTTGGTTCTGGACATTTCATTCTCTTTTTTCATTTTGTTCTAAAAAGGATGTATTTTGTTTTGAGCCAATTTACATAAAGAGTTTGACACTTGCATTTTTTGGCCATATTCATGACATTAAATTTTAGGATCTGGCTTCTCTTCCCTCTGATTCCTACTCATTTTGACAAACTGATTTGTTTGTTTCCACAATCAAGGAAGCAGTGGAGTATAACTTTGAGTCTTAGTGCATTATGGGTCACTACTATTAATATATTATCTGCGTGTATCCTCAATAACAAAGTTAGTGTTGGATATGAATCTGATTTCACAATCCTGTAGAAAACACAAACCCCTTCCCAGTAAAAAAATTTCAGATGAAAGGAAAAACCCAGCTAAACATATAACATGAAAGTCTCGTTGAGGACCTTCTCTTTAAGCTTGAAAATGATGATTATATTAGTTAGCTAATTATTTCCTCTCAAGCTGAAGATGTTATATAGGAAACAATTAAAAAAGAACTCTCCATGTCCGACTTTTTGTTACTGTTATCCTTCCAGTGTCATCAGACTTTACACAAGACCTGTAGTGTGTCTCGCCACAAGTACTTGTTTTGGGTGAGCTTCTTAATCTCAGCAGAGGAACCAATGTCTGCAGTCATTGTCTTTCTTATCAGTGTTCTTTTCAGTGTCTCACTATATCAATCTCCCTTTCTTTTACCTGCAACAATAATCATAATTTTATTAGAAATCCTGCAGCATGACATGAATAATACAAACAGTTTTTATGAAGAAATATATCATTCACTTCCATGTTTAGGAAGCTGATGGTGATCTGTCAGATATAGATGAAACTTTGGACCGTCTTGCCAAGCAAACCATCAAACTAGCAGAACACTACTGTGAGAATCAAAACAGCTTCAATCTGGAAGAGTTCCTGGGAGCATTCTGTGAATTTTGTGACAGGGTCAAGGCCTGCCAACAGGTAAGAAAATTAGCAATTTTTTAATTAAATGAATTAGCAGAACAGTTAGTGTACATGCTTCCTGGTCTAAAAATACAGTAAATAATCTTAAATGTGGATCCCCTAACTGTAAATGAGTATTTGATTCACTGTAATAGAGATTAGGGCTCACTTTTCACACTGAACACCAAATTAAAAATTCACATGTCCTCAACAGTCATACCAGCTGAAAAAAACGTGGTTATCTTGGTGCTGGTCAGAGAAGATCAGGCTTCTGGGGAGAGAACACAGGTCCATGCTCTGTCAAAAGATGTGCCCATGATAAGTGGAAGTTCTACACTCCACTCGCCTGTAGCAGTAAAATACTGTTACGGGACACCTTTATCAATTTTTAAATAAAAATTAATGAGCTAAAAAGAGCACCTTCAGTTTTAGCTCTAAATATTGAGTCTTAGAGTTGTCTTCTCTTTCTTTTATCTCACTGCTTGTACCATGAGGTGTTGCAGAGAGGAGGCATGTTTAGTTTAGTTTTCTGGACATTAGCAATTGTGCAAATTGAGTTGTAATTTTGAATATATTTTCAGACTGCCTGTAAAAAGTAAAGTAAAGTACCCCCGTCACGCCAAGTGGCGTATAGGGAAATATGGTGTTAGTGACCCTATATTTTACAGACCTTCAGCGCATTATTTTTGGGGTAATGTGGTCAGTATTATGCCCGTGCTGCTTTACTTTCCCAGAAAAAAATCCGGTACCCATTTAAGGCTGGGTGAACCCGGAGCCGTCGGTTGGGATTGAACCCTACCCCTTGTCCGTGGTAAGACTGCCTGTAGTCAACCTTTACCTGGGTCATCTTCTCACCTTATAGCAACACCAGACCCAAGGGTCAATTATGAAAAAAATGAATTAATAGAATATTAGAAACACTAGGAGACAAAACCACAGAAGAAGCCAACAGAAGAGCAAAAGACTACAGTCTATATCTCTCCGTAATACTGAAGAACAAATAAGGAAGGAAAAACAAAAAAAAGACCACTATAATAAGCAATATAGAGCCAAATTTGACCAATTAACCAAATCATGAACAGTAAAGTAAAGAAAAAGTAAAGTGCCCCCATCATGCCAAGTGGCATATAGGGAATAATGTGTTAGTGACCATAAAATTTTACAGACCTTCGGCATATGATTTTTGGGGTAATGTGGTCGGTATTACGCCCATGCCGTTTACTTTCCCTGAAAAAAATCAGGTACCCATTAAAGGCTGGGTGAACCGGAAGCCATCTGTTGGGATCGAACCCGACCTCTTAATCATGAACAGTAAACAAACAAATCAAAAGACAATTAGAGGCAACAGAGATGGGATTTCTCAAAAGAATGTTGTAAGTTCTCTGGACAGCTAAAAAGACCAATGAGGCCATCCTCAAAGAGGCCAACACAAAAAGGGAGCTCTTAAATAACATCGGAAAGAAACAATCAACATTTTTCGGGCACATCATGAGAAGAGGAAAGTTTAAATACTTGGTTACAACTGGCAAAGTACAAGGAAAGAGAGATTGCAGATGACAAAGAAAGAAGATAGTAGATATTTTTGTGTCAAGGCATGGAAAGCAGTCAACAACAGAATTGATACAATGCACGGTGGATAGAAGATTGTGGAAGGGCATGATCGTCTACGCCAACTGCTATGGCACATGATGATAATAAGCACCTTTTACTTTTACACTGTCCTGTTTTAGCATTAAATACTAGAGAGTTATTATATTTAAAAAGGGAAAAAAAAGACAATTGTAGATATTGCTTGAAACATATAACTGTTACTGTGTAATCATCATCAAGTACCGTGCCTGCTGGCATAGGTGATCATGTCTCTCCACAACTTTTGATCTCGGCAGCTATTTATCATTTCTGTTGTTGACCTTCTGCCAAGTCATTCTCTTAAGCTGTCTGTTATTTTTTCTCTTTGCTTCCCTCTATCTCTTTGTCCCTCAAATGTTCTAGTTGTTACAATATATTCCAGTTCTTCTCTTCTCATTACATGGCCAAAAAATGATGATTGTTTCTTTCCTAATATTGGAAATTAGCTCTCTTTTTGCTTTGTCCTCTCTCAGAACATCTTCATTACTCTTCTTAGCTGTCCATGGTACTCTCAACATTCTTCTGTAAAACCACATTTCTACAGACTCCAGTGATTTTCTTGTCTGTTGTCCTATTGTCCATGATTCGCATCCATATGTTAAGACTGGCTCTACGTACCATTTAAGAATTCTTTTTCTTGTTTCAATTGTCAAAAATGGATTGCATAATATCTTCCTCATTTTTTGGAAAGCTGCTTTTCCCTGAGCTATTCTGCATCTCACCTCTTTTGTACATCTTCCGTCTGAGGTTAACAAAGTTCCCAAATATTTAAATTCATTTACCTGTTTTAATATTGTTCCACTTGTCTTTATTTCACACCGAGGTGATGTCTTTTTCTTTGTTGTTACCATTATCTCTGTCTTTTTGCTATAAAGGCTGAGTCCTTTATTTTTGATTTATTTCACTATAATGTCCAACATTTCTTGTAACTCATTTTCACTCTTAGCAATTAAGACTGTATCACCAGCATACCTTTGATTATTGATATTATAACCTCCAATTGTTATTCCAGGCATGTCCCTTATGGATCTTAAAATAATCTCACTATAAATATTAAACAAATCTGGTGACAGCACACAACCTTGTCTAACACCCTGTTTTATTTGTTGAAACATTCCCAATTGGTTTCCAGTTCTTATGGCTGCTGTTTGTTGCCAGTACATGTTCTTTATTATTCTTAGATCTTTGCTGTCTACGTTTATGCTTTCTAAAATTTTTATTATTTCTTGGTGCTTTACTTTGTCAAATGCCGTGGTGTAATCTATGAAACATAGGTATAGATCCGTTTTCACTTCTGTGGTTCTTTCGACTAAAGATCTTATGATATAAATTTCTTGTGGCGATTCATGATTGTACAAAGAAATTACGATGGTGGTTTTCTGTTGCCTTCCGTCGGTTTGTTTACGGTTGGCTCCGCTAGCCTTTGACTAAAAAGTCTCACCCACAAGGCAGTGGGGTTGTTTTACTTCGGGGTACCCTCCCTTAGCCTTTTACTCTCCTGAGCTTACCTGCAAGGCAGCAGGGCAGCCACAGGTTGTACTGTTTACTGCATACAGTAGCAGGTAAAATTACCTGAGCTGACCTGATACTGTGTAATAGTTCATTAATTGTTCTATAATTTTCTTTATTGGTAAAGTTTTTGAAAGTTACATAATATGTGCATTTATTTATTTATTTTTGTCTTATTTATTTTATTTTATTTTTTTTGGGGGGGAGGGGGGTCCTTATTTATAACTTTTTTTTAAAAATGACTATTCCAATGGCTTCTGAGTTCCTTGGGGATATTTTTCTTGGAGAGAAAATCAACACTGGTGATGAGATGCTAGACTCACTGCCCCAAAAAGGTGCTAATGGTTAAAAGATACTGATACCATATTCCATAAACACAGCTTTCAAGCTGTGATGAGTTTAATGAAAAAAAGTCATGTTTATGTGGATCTGTTTACTAATGTCCAACTATGTTTCTATATTAATCTGTTCAATTAATTTTATCCATAGGAGTTGGAATCTTGGAAGCAGCAGGCAGAGAAGGCTGAAATGAGAAAGAAAGCCCATGAAGAAATGATAGAAAGAAGAAAAAGTGAGTTTCCCCTTATAAAATATTCAGTATTTATTCTTCTTCCACACCTATACAAACTGTTAATTAAATGCTGGAGAAACTGAGAAATACCTCATGATATGAGAAATGCCAAGATTATAACGCTGTACAAGAATAAAGGAGACAGGGGCGACTGCAATAATTACAGAGGCATTTCTCTCCTTAGCACAACAGGCAAAGCTTTTGCTAGAGTCGTACTTAATCGCCTGCATAGACTTGCAGAACGGGTGCTTCCCGAGTCCCAATGCGGTTTCAGACCCGGGAGATCAACCATAGATATGATCTTCACTCTTAGACAACTCCAGGAAAAATGTCGGGAACAAAATATGCCGCTCTAAATTGCCTTTGTGGATCTCACAAAGGCATTCGACACAGTAAACAGAGATGGTCTCTACAAGGTGTTAGAAGGCATAGGCTGCCCTCCTAAATTACTTAGGCTGATAATTTCCTTCCATGAAGACATGAATGGCAAAGTCCATTTTGATGGGAGTCCATCAGAGAATTTCAAAGTCAACAAAGGAGTGAAACAGGGATGTGTCCTCGCCCCCACCCTTTTTGGTATATTTTTTGCTGCCCTCCTAAATTACGCCTTCGAAAACAGCTCAGGAGATATTTACATTCGCACTAGACCAGATGGCTCACTGTTCAACCTAGCACGACTAAGAGCAAAAACCAAAACAAATGTTGCCCTACTTAAAGAATTTTTATTTGCTGACGATGCAGCCCTAGTCGCTCATAGTGAAGCCGCTGATCAACAACCTGGATAAAGCATGCGACCTTTTTTCACTGTCAATTAATGTTCAGAATACTAAATCAAGGTGACTTCAAACCTCTATCTATTACTCTAAAAGACTTCCCACTAGAATCAGTACAGAAATTTACATATCTTGGATCCACAGTTACGCAAACCATCTCTCTTGATGAAGAAATAAACTGTCGAATTGGTAAGGCAGCTACGACCTTCGGCAAACTCACAAAAAAGGCATGGAACAACACGAAACTAACTCGAAAGACTAAACTCCTAATATATCAAACATGTGTGCTTAGCACACTACTATATGGATCCGAAACCTGGACAACATACTCAAACCAGGAAAAAAGACTAAATGTCTTCCACATGCGATGTCTCCGCAAAATAATGCACATCAAATGGCAAGACAAAATAACCAACTTAACTGTCCTGCAACGTGCTAAGACCCTAACAATCATGTCGATGCTCAGAAGTCGAAGGTTAAGATGGCTGGGGCATGTCCAACGGATGGAAGAAAAACGCATTCCTAGGCAAATACTATATGGTGAGCTAAAACACGGAAAAAGACAAATCGGCAGACCTAAACTACGATATAGAGATATCTGCAAATCATCTCTGAAAGACTTCTCCATCTGTGAAAACGACTGGCAACATCTGGCAAGTGATCGCACATCATGGAGAGCATGTATATATAAGGAACGGTATAACAACATTTGAGACTGTGCTAAGACAGGACTTAGAAGAGAAGAGACTCATGAAAAGGGATGGTAAACCCTGTGGATCAGCGAGCCTGACCTGTTCATTATGTGACCGCGTGTGTTTGTCAAACATTGGTAGAATTAGCCACGAGAGAAGCTGTTCGGCAAAAACAATACCTCAAAAAAATACGCAATAGCCTCCACTAGACCGTCTGACAAGACGAAAAGGGCCATATATATATATATATATATATAGATTTATTCTTGCAATGCAATTAAGTGAGTTGTGATCAGGGCATTCATCTGGTAGGAATCACAAAACAATACCAATGTCTGTAGACTAAGTGATGCAATGAGCATGATAAGAAAAGTGGAGGCGGACTCTGTACGCTAACATTGGGTCGACTCATTACAGAAGTCAATGATACACAGAGTCACCTTTGTCCATATCCCTGGACATGTCAGATAATGCGGCAATGAAAGAGCTGACAGATTGACTTGCTGTGCTGTTGTTGAAGACGTTCAACCAATCAATGAGTCAGAAGCTTAATGCCATCTGAGATGCAGGAAAGGCACAGGACTTCGACAACCATGAATCCACATCTCTCCTTTGGATAAAAAAGATGGGAGTAAAGATGGGTACATCCAGAAATGAGAACCTTAGTGCCCAAAAAGATTACTTTTCAACCCACAGAACTAGAGTCGTCAGTTACTGAGAAGGGGATCTGAGTACCTATGGACATATTTGGAGTGCAATGATGATAATCCACAAATAACTCAATATAAATGGGGGACTGGGTGCTCTAGAGGTAAGATGTTCGTGTCTGATCAAGAAGGTCCAGGGTTTAAATCTTGTCATAGACAGTGGGAATTTGATTCATTTAAATCTGTGGTTTCTTCATGGTTTTACACCCCCATGGTTTCTGGGCAGTGAGATCTGATGTATAGCCCTCTCAGATAATGGTGAAAAATTGGATAAGTGCTGTGAGTCTACTCTAACAATAATGAACAATCAGTTGTTAATGCTGAGGGATCAACACAAATTGTTATGTCTCAGACCTTACTGTTGATGTTGCATTACTTCAAAGGCTTTCTGGATTTTCAAGGTCTTCCTGAAGAATTTGGAGCTTCTCCGGCTTTTTTATTCTAGTTATCTATCTATTATTCTTATCTATCTACTGTCCTTATCTATCTCTTGTCCTTATCTATCTACTGTCCTTATCTTTCTCTTGTCCTTATCTATCTATTATCCTTATCTATCTTTTCTTCTTATCTATCTATTGTCCTTTTGAGCCACAGATGGCACACTGGGCTGAATTTCTAAACTTTCCATGTCCAATAATCTTTGCTATTGAGCATCAGAATTTGTACAAGATCTGCAGTGTATCTCGCTATGTCCCTTCTCTGGGTGACTCCCATACTGTTGTTGCCTCTCTTCTCATTGTTAATTTTAGTGTTTATTTAGGTTGGCCTCTTTTTCATTAGTCACCATTTCCAAATTGATGGTTTGCTTTGCAATTCTCTGTGAATAGTACATACTTAATCAACATTCTTCTATATCAACAGATTCCACTACTATAGGAACTCAGGTGATCCTCACCTTGTTAACACTTTGTTCAAACTTAGCTTCTTTGTCCGCATTCCCATGACAATTGCTTCTCATTGTTGTCTGCCCTTAAAAGAACATCAGGTATACACAACCAATGTATTGTGTTGTGGCTTATGGCAAGCTGCTATATTTACACCTTTTGACCCAATACATCCAGCTTCAGCATGGCATTTTTGGCTACTAGGGTGCCTTCCATCTCAATCCCTTCTCTCTTAGACTAGCTGACGAGTTTGTTACCCGAGCTACAGTGGAGAGGTAATGTAGGATCTTGACCAGTTGTTTTTCTACAATCCTTATGCTAGCCTCAGTGGCTGAGTGGTTAGTATGCTCGCTTCCTGACCAGAAGGGTCCAGGTTCAATCCCCAGCCGTGGCGGATTGTTTTTTTTCTAACTGACAAGGCTCCAGGGTTCACAAGCCTCTAAAAATTGGTACCAGAGATTTTTCAGGGAAGTAAAGGTGACCTGGCCTGATACTGACCACATCACCCAAAAATGTGCAGTGGTTATAGAAAAATGTGTTCACTAACACCATATTCCCCATACACCTAGTAAGGTGTGAAGGGAACATTTACTTTACTTTTACTTACGCAAGCAGTAAGCTATGAGTCATTGACCATTTTCTGCCCAAATGTTCTCTGGCATATTTTGGCCCCATCAAATTTATCACAATAAAATACATCTCCTTCTCTTTCTGGTATTCACGTGGCACTTACTAAAAGAATTTATTGTCACCTGTTCTTTAGTGGATGTGGATGTATTATGTTGTGAATGGGCACTGCAATATTTGTGCATCCGACTTCAGCATGACATTTTTGAGTACCAGGTTGCCTGCCCTCTTTGATACCTGTTCACTTGGCCAGATTTAGACTGGTCAGTCTGTTTTTAGAGGCACCGTGAAAAGTTGAGGTGGGTCTTGATAGTTGTGGTTCATCATTCCTAAACAAACTATCAGCTTTGAGTCGGTGGTAGCTTCCAGCTCTGTTACTGTTAGGCACCTTACCTCCACAAAACACATTTACAAATTTCACATTGGATTCTAGCCATTTTATATTGAAACATTTTTATTTCTTAGGTGCCCAGAAGGATTCTATTCCCATACCAGGACCTGGAGCAAGGAAACTGCCAGGCATCGTTACACCAGGAGACATCAGAATCGTTGATAATCTAGTTAATGAAATTCGTTCAGGAAATGTACTTCGGCGCTTATCTGTCAAAAGAAAATCTAAACCACTAAATATTACAGAAACTGTGAGGTTATGACATCATTGTCATGGCATTTCTTGCATTTTGATGAAATTTTTAAATTACTTAAATACATTCTGTGAAATAACATCATGTTAATGGCAAGAATTTGAAATATTGATGCAGGATTGCTTTTCTGCTTAATTATATTATGTGAGATAACACCAAAACTAATGACAAGCAATTTACAAATCAGATAATTTTAAGATAGAGAAGAAAGTTGTGTGTAAAAACTTTGAAATGCATTCATTTTAAATTGTTTATACAAATATTGATACTATAATTATACAATATCTGATATTTTGAATAATTTATTATGGGCATTGACCTATGAGTCTAGTGACTCATTTTTAGTTTGTTTGCTTTAAACAGAATAGACTTAGCAGATTAGTTAGCAGGAGTACCTTTTCTTTTAAGACAGCTTCAAAGGTATCCAGTCACTTTCTGATGGTTTCCAAAGTAAATATTTTATTTTGTTTTGTATCATTTTTGTCATTATCTACATTGTAAAACTTAGATGGTTTAGAAGAGGGCACTTTGAGAGAATTATCATTATGTGAAGGTATTAATGATTAATTCCTTTTAAAGTTATCTGTCTTGTAAAAATTCTTTACAATTTATGATCCTCTTTTTCCATTTATTCCAGATCTTCTTGAATGTCTTGCTTCCCTAAGGTGTAACGATCATTTTTCCTGTACAATTATGGTTTTTTCATCTGCAGTGTTAAGGAAATTTGACACATTCAGCAGGCAATTGGTATTTGTGATCGACACAATAAACCTAGACACAGCTGCAGTATCGTGAAGAAGAATGTTGTCACATTGATGTGGAATTTTTTTTTCTAGCACTACCACAAACATAGAAAATGCCTTACTCTGTTTCACTAGCTTCAGATTTGCCATGTTGTCACTAGGTAATAAAAGCCTTCCTTTCAAACATCCTTTGCTAGAGCAGCTGTATCAACAGAATGTATATTCTCTTTCTTTCTCACATTCACCTGATGTCTACTGAAGTATATTCCACTTTGTTATCCCCTCTTAAAAGGACAATAAGTGGGCACAGATGTGCTGAGTTGTGGTTGACAGTAGAACTGTGATATTTATATGTTTTAGCCCAGTACATCCTACTTCAGTATGACATTTTTGAGTACTGAGTTGCTTTCCTTCTCAATTCCTACTCACTTGGCCAGAATGTTAGTTTCATTTTAGAGGCACCATGAAGAGGTAGAATATACCAGAGTATATTTTATGGAATATATATCATGGCCAAAGCAAAAAGAGAGCTAATATCCAATATTAGGAAGAAACGATCATCATTTTTTGGTCATGTAATGAGAAGGGAACAGCTGGAATATGTTGTGTATCCTGGCACAAGGAATAAGCTGTAAGTCATTGACCACTTTTAAGCGCTGACTGGTGCCTTTGCTCCCTGGTATTAGAACGAATGTAATATTGTGTACTAGTGATTGTGTAATTATGAGTGTCAGTGTTTTTTTACATGCTATCTTTTTAAGTACAAAAGACATAATGTAAAATACATATAATAATTCTTGTATTATATATATATAATTAAAAGTAAAGGTTCACTCCTTGCTAGGCCTTTGGGCAATATGGTTCTAGTGGCCATTTTTTTCTATGACCATGGCGCATTTTACATAATTTAAGTATATATGTAATACAAATAAACTCACATGGTCTGTGGTTTATGAAAAAAATAGTGTTAGTGCCCATATCAATCTGCGCTGTTGTGCATACATGGCTAGTATCACACCAACCATCTTACTTTCCCAAAGGTAAAGTCTTGTACCCATTTTCAGAGACTCCATGAACCCCCAAAAATGGTCATTGACAGCTTGTCATGGTTTTCTTGGACTTCTAGCCCCTGCTGGAGAAATTGGGTCTTGTTTGCCCTAGAGTTACAACAGTAGTAGATCTTCTATATCAACAGACCACACCACTGTGGGGACTATGATAATCCACACCTTGTAAGTCAGTCTGTTTTGACAAAGACTGTTACTTGAGAAGTCAATCGGAACGTGAAGTGAGGTCTTGGTCAGTTGATGGACCACCTACGCTACAGTAGCAACCTGGGTCATCTAGCTTAAGCTCTCCATCCATAAATTATCTTTTTTTAAAAATTTAATGAATGTCCTGTAACTTATAATGTAGTAGTAAAAGTAAGTAAAAGTAGTAAAGTACCCCCGTCACGCCAAGTGGCGTATAGGGAATATGGTGTTAGTGACCATAAATGTTACAGACCTTCAGCACATGATTTTTGGGGTAATGTGGTCGGTATTACGTCCATGCCACTTTACTTTACCAGAAAAAATCTGGTACCCATTTAAGGCTGGGAGAACCCGGAAGCTGTTGGTTGGGATCGAACCCTACCTCTTGTCCTTTGGTAGTCCAGTTCACTAACCACTGAGATATTGTGGCCCCCAATGTAGTAGCGGAGTGAAGGTAACATGTAACGTAATAATGGTGAAAGTAACATATAATGTAATAGGGGAGTAAAGGTAACATATAATGTATTGGGGTGGGGTGTGTGAAGGTAACATATAATGTAATATGGGTGTGAAGGTAACATATAATGTAATATGGGTGTGAAGGTAATATATAATGTATTAGGGGAGTAAAGTATTAAACTTCACTGTACTAGGCCACAGCAGTTTGAGTGAAATGGTCAGTACTCTTCCTTGCTGTTAACACCTTCCCAAATCAGTAATCTAGAAATTAATTAATTTTTATCAACCAGAGAGTGTAAGACTGATGTTGAACCCTCATCCACACCAATCCTCTGCACTAATAACAATGCTACTGACACTCTCTTAGTACACAGAGTTATAAATGTGAGTAAAGTAAAGTACGAGACTTGAACCAGCATCTTAGCACATGAGTTTCCACCCATACGTGCTCGGCCGCCTATCCAGAAATGTTCAGAGATTTCTGTATAGTGTCACCTCAAGCATCGAAATTCAGATGCGAGGCGACATTCCTCACCTTCCCAGGGTAGTACCCTGGTACCCATTTCTGCCAATGGCTGGGTCGACCGTGGGGGTATTTTTTTTTTCCAACCACGAGTACAATTCACACTGCTTCCAGTGGGAATCGAACATGGGTTGTCCGAACGTCTGTAGTCCAGTCGAGTGGTTTTCCCAACTAGGCTACCGAGGCCTCCAAATGTGAGTAAAGATAGGTACAACAAGCAGCAAGAGGCTTAGTAGAAGAGGACTTACCAACTAACACAGAGCTGGAGTTGTCAGTTGCTGGATGCTTGGGACATGCTGAGGAGCAGATCTGAGCATCTCAGTAACAGAGTTATTACAGAGTTATTCATCTAGCCTTAAAACCTAACTTCTGAGACATGGATTGCACTTGTTAATACTAATCACATAACGAAAGAGAACATCTCAGATTAAAAAAATTATGCATTCAGATTTTCTTCAAGTGGCGGCATGGGCTTTATCTGCAAAATGGCGAATAATTGGGAGAGTTATAATGCAAATTAAACATAAATTTATAAAGATTTATGTGTTGAGCCCATGTTATGTCTATTTTATACATCAGTGTACAATTTTTAATTAAGCTGATGTGTTGGATATGCTACTTTATTCATCTGTAATTTTTTAAAACAATTTGCTTATATTATACATTTCTATTTGTTTTGCCTTCTAAATTTTTTTGAAAGGCAGAAACTCTATTTTGGTCTATCTTTTCCGCTACACTGCTGTTCTCTTTCAAAATAATGCTAAATTTATTTATGTTTAATTTTATATCAATACTGAGCAATTTTTGTGATTCTGTTGTGGACAGAGATAATATACATTCAATCAGTTAAATAAAAACTGAAGCAACCATCTAGAAATAATAATCTTATCTTAACTATTCAGTAGTAATGATACTGAGTGAAAACAAATAAAATGAACAAAAACAAAATGGGTTAAAGTTTTTTTTATGTGGATAACAATTTAAAATGATAACAAAAACTTATGGTTGGTTTGTTATTACTCTCATAAAACATTTCCATTTAGCCCCCATGTGCCTACCAGGGCCCTCACCAAGATAATAATAGAGCCACTGTTACCTGCCACACTTGTCATAAGAGGTAACTAAGGAGGTTTGAAATCAAACAGTACAGTCGAGTAGAAACTATCTTGTCGACAGAATTTACTGATGCATTTTGAAATATGCTGTGATGGTGCTCATAAACCCGGGAGGCTGACCATCTAAGGGCAGAATCCCCCTACAGAAAAGACAATCTGCTGCCCTGCAGGAAATTTGGGGACAATCAAAGGCTAAGGAAAGCAAACCTGAATAAAATGCTGGCAGAAATCGGATGCACTGGGCCATTGGCGCAGAACACAGTGCAACGTTCTAACATGTACTCAGTCAGACTAGATCAAACTATACGGGGCATCCGAATCACTTAAACAGACAGCTGCCTTCATAAGAAAGTCCTGAATCCTACTCTGAATGAGCCATGATCGCAGAAGAAGAAGAAGAAATATGCTGTGATAAGTGGTGGAGTGGGTATGGGGAATTCCTGACTGCAATGAAACTGGTTTCTTGGATAGAATAGAATAGAATATTTCCATTTAGATTTTGAAACATCTCTATGTACTTTGTAACAATGCACAAATGTGTAAATGTTACACATAGCCATATCTAATCAAATCTGTTTTGTGTACAAATCTGATCATACTCATATATTTTAATGATTGCTTGTGCTAGACTTGACTTTAGTTGGGTTTTACTTGTAGGTACATCTGGTCTCAACATCATAGTGAGTGTCCCAAAGAATGACTGAACATATAGATATTAGAGAAGGTTAACATAGTCTGTTAATACAGCCCCATTAGCCTCCAGAGTTATGGGAAGAAGAAGAAACAACTTATATATTTTTTCATTCAGAATAATTTTTTCTCTCTGACTTATGCAAGATGCTCATAATCTGCTGCAGTCATGGCTACTATGGCATCATGCAATGCACCATCTTTTTGGCGGCCTTCTCCTTTTCTACCTGGTATTCTCTAGGTCATCATGCCATTTTATACTGTTTTACTCTCAAATGTCAAACAGTAAACACAAGTCACCTGTTCTGTGGTAATTACTATTTATAAAATGTTGATTATGATTGATAGAAAATAGGAACCTCCACATAGAAAATGAATAATAGACCTGATAAACACTTATTTTCTAAAATAAAAATAGGTCATCTAATGTTTCGGACAGAGGAATCCGGATTGTCAATAAAAATATGGACAGAAGTAAAAGGAATACTTGACAAGATGAAACACAATAGATATCTTGGGTGAAGAATACCCACTAGATCTACAGCTTGCCACATTTTAGACACAGATTACATATCCAAAATCCAGCTCTTCTAGTGTCAGGCTTTTTAAGATTGAGTTTCCAATTTTGGAATTTTAATAAAATTCTTTCACATTTCCTCTAATCCAGTATTTTAAAAGTTATTTCTGGGTATTCATTTCTGTAAACATGTGTTACCGGGGCCTCATTACAAGGGAAATACAGAATGATGACACTGTGACCTTCCAGGCATGTTGTAAGAAGTGACTAAGGAGGTTGATCGATGGCTTAACAAGCTCTCATTGTAAAAAATATTGTTATGGAAACAGCCATAGATTTTAGAAACAGTGATCTCTGCAATATGTGCCATTTTGGCATGCAAGGTTTCTGTTTTTGAGATTATGGTTCTGTGCTATATGCCATCTTCGGCTGGAAAGAACAATAGATAGATACAGACAGACAGGCAGGCAGATAGACAGACAGATAGAAACATGTAGTGTTTGGTTGAGACTGTCAAATATTTCAGCGGTGTTATTTGACAATCGATCAGGTTTGAAAAAAAACCACAAAAATCACTAAAAGTTGTGTTTTATGTTCAAGACAAACCTAAATATTAAAAACTATTTTCACTTACCTTGAAATCAAGAGGAAAAACAAAACAATAAGAAAATATTTACAAAGATGTCTCAACTAATTTTATATTTATATGACATGTCCACGTCTGTGTTTCTTGAGTTCAACGAAAAGAGTACCAATATAACATGTGCAGCATGTCAGAAAAGGTGAAACAAAAGGATTGCACACAGTAGTGGCTACACCATCCTGTACCAAAAGCCACAATACTTCAAACAAATTATGGAAAGCACAATTTAAAAATAAAAGGAAACATGAAAATGTTTGTTTTTGGTAGGAAAGAGTAAATTGGTTTCCTGAAAAACTTCATTCTGAATTGACAGGTTGGCAATGAGTGGCCAATCTGGAAGAAACTATTTGTTTTTTCTGTAAACAGTTATGTTCTCTAAAGGTACTGCGACTATTATCCATCAATCTCCTATGTTCTTCCTACTTATACAACTAACTCTCTTTGAGATATATTTTTTTAATAAAGTTTTTTTAAAAAGCATTGTCACAAAGTCCATCATCATCATCGAGTGCCATCTCCGCATTGAAGGTTGGCTGCGATGGAGTGCCATTTTGCTGTCTCTTGCTTTGATAGTGCAGGTTGTCATAGGCTAACTTGTCCATCTTTTGATGTTACTTGTCCATGCCAAATATTCATAGCCCTACCAAAGAAATCGGGTGCGATTGAATGCGATGATCATCGCACAATAAGCCTTATGAGTCACATGACTAAGATATTACTAAGAATCATCATGAAGAGTGTGAAACAAAATCAGTCCAAGAATTAGCTATGAACAGTGTGGTTTTGTTAGAGATAAAGGAACAAGCAATGCCATTTACATCATAAGATCTTTAATAGAAAGAGCCATAAAGGTGAAAACAGATCTATACCTATGTTTCATAGATTACACCAAGGCATTTGACAAAGTAAAGCACCAAGAAATAATCAAAATTTTAGAAAGCATAAATGTAGACAGCAAAGATCTAAGAATAATAAAGAACATGTACTGGCAACAAACAGCAGCCATTAGAACTGGAAACCAATTGGGAATGTTTCAACAAATAAAACAGGGTGTTAGATAAGGGTGTGCGCTGTCACCAGATTGGTTTAATATTTATAGTGAGATTATTTTAAGATCCATAAGGGGCAGGCCTGGAATAACAATTGGAGGTCATAATATAAATAATCTAAGGTATGCTGATGATACAGTCTTAATCGCTAAGAGTGAAACTGAGTTACAAGAAATGTTGGAAATTATAGTAAAAGAAAGGAAAAATAAAGGACTCAGCCTTTATAGCAAAAAGACAGAGGTATTGGTAACAACAAAGAAAAAGACACCACCTTAGTGCAAAATAAAGACAAGTGGAACAATATTAAATCAGGTAAATGAATTTAAATATTTAGGAACTTTGTTAACCTCAGACGGAAGATGTACAAAAGAGGTGAGATACAGAATGACTCAGGCAAAAGCAGCTTTCCAAAAATGAGGAAGATACTATGCAATCCATTTTTGACAATAGAAACAAGAAAAAGAGTTCTTAAATGTTACGTAGAGCCAGTCTTAACATATGGATGCGAATCATGGACAATAGGACAACAGACAAGAAAATCACTGGAGTCTGTAGAAATGTGGTTTTACAGAAGAATGTTGAGAGTACCATGGACAGCTAAGAAGAGTAATGAAGATGTTCTGAGAGAGGTCAAAGCAAAAAGAGAACTAATTTCCAATGTTAGGAAGAAACAATCATCATTTTTTGGCCATGTAATGAGAAGAGAACAACTGGAATATATTGTAACAGGTGGAAAAATTGAGGAACGAAGAGATAGAGGGAAGCAAAGAGAAAAAATACCAGTTAAAGAGAATGGCTTGGCAGAAGGTCAATAACAGAAATGATAAATAGCTGCCGAGATCGAAAGTTGTGGAGAGACATGATCACCTACGCCAGCAGGCCTGGTACTTGATGATGATGATGATGATGATGATGATGATTATGATGATGATGATGATGATGATGATGATGATGATGTCCATGTTAGTCTTGGTTTGCCACTGCCTCTCTTTTGTATTTTCCCTTCCAAGATTACTTTTAGAAGGCTACTATGTCTTTTAACATGCTCCCAAAAAATCTTATATCTAGTTTGAATTGTGTTTGTTAGTTATTTTTTTCATTTTTAGTTGTTTTAAGACTTCATCATTTGTTTTCTTTTCTTCCTATTCTATAAATCCAAATTTCAAAGTCTTCAATTTTTTGTTCTGTTTTTTTGTCTAATGTCCATGTTTTTGCACCATATAGGAATGTTGATCACTATGTCCACAATATGTTATTTATATATTTTTATGTATGCAACATTAGTGGGTTTTTTTCCTTCTAAATTTATGACTACATTACATGTAGGAGCAATTAGAAACTAGACTCTATCTGCTGAACCCTGGATCTAGCACCATTACTTCATATGGTTTAAGAATTAGATAAAATCTACTAAATTAAAGAAAAACGTCATCGAGCCAAATATACAACCGGAGAAATTGATTATATAATAGAGTAGAATATCCTCTTTGAATAGTAGGCCTACTTGATAATAGCTTCACTCTGTGAAGGAGTGGCAGCGAGGAAGGGAATTGGCTAAACCACACCTCATGATGTCACTAACACTTCCTTAACAAATGGCAATTGCTACATGACTACCTTTACTTACTTTTAAAGTGAGAATGAGTTTGTAAAATTCTCTTGGTGCTTCTTTTCCTTTATCCAAAGACAAACAAAGTCTATGTAGTGCAACAACAAAGTTGCTCCATTTTACATTGTCCCCAAGTCATCCCTCACGTCTTTATATTTATCCTTTCAGCGCCACTAGAGGTCGCATAGGACTCATGATTTTGCCATCCATCTCTATTCTGGGAAAGATGTTTAATATTTTTTATTATTAAATAAATCTATGCCTGTAAACTTTACTTATCTTATAAGTGTTCTTTTCAGTGTCTCTTTAGGTCTTCCTCTTTTTCTGTATCCTGATGCTTCCCATATAAAAGTCTTTTTTGAGATTCTCTTGTCTCTTCCAAAAAAAAATCCTTACTTGTTTATAAGTTTCCACTTTTCTCAGCCAGACTTTCCTTGGTCAGTCACTTTCGCAACACTTTTATTCATTGTTTCTTCATTTATCCTGAAAACATGACGTGTCCACTTCCAATATGTGTCTGTTAACAATCACTGTGTACATTTCCTCATGGTTGCACCCATTGTGGCATGAGCCTACTACGACAGCCTCAGCCTTGACCGATCAGATCCGACACCATACAATATTATAACTCAATAGATGTTCTACTGTAAAATGGGGTTTTATGCATTAAAACTTTACCAGTAGAGCATCGGTAGAAATTTACTCCTCGGAATGCTCTCCACCACAAAGTGGTAGAGGAGCCTGTGTGCTCATATTCACAAGAGCTGTTCAAGTGGTAGCAATGCTACTAAGGGATCACCCAAGCTAGATTGGTCAAAGGGCTGGTTCCAGGAAAAGTTAGACACAAACATGTTGAAATCAGATGTACTGGGATGTCCTAAACATAACAGTGCATCAACATCATATGCCATACCGGTTGGCGTAGGTGATTATGTCCTTCCACAATCTTCTATCTGTAGTGCATTGTATCAGTTCTGTTGTTGACTGTTTTCCATGCCATGACACTAAGCTATCCAGTATTTTCTCTCTTTGTCATCCACGATCTCTCTTTCCTTTTATTTTGCCAGTTGTAACCAAGTATTCCAACTTTCCTCTTCTCATGATGTGCCCGAAATATGTTGATTCTTTCTTTCTGATGATTTTTAGGAGCTGTATTTTTGTGTTGGCCTCTTTGAGAACTTCCTCATTGGTCTTTTTACCTGTGCAGGGAACTTTCAACATTCTTCTGAGAAATCCCATCTCTGTAGCCTCTAATCATCTTTTCATTTGTTTTGTCTATTGTCCATGATTTGCTTCCATAGGTGCAATATAATTATTATTACTATGAAGACATCAAAGTCTAGAAGAAAGCAATATAATGCTCATACTGTGGAGCCCCAGCAGGAAGTGAGAGTGCCAGACCCCGTGCCCCAAAAGAGTCAAATCGTTAACACAGAAGTCTCTTGTGGCCATCATTGGTACCATGCCGGGACAAGCTGTATAGACATTCTTTGTAAAGCTGTCACCATACCTTGGAGTGTCTAACACTCCCCACCACTGGCTTTTTGCTACCAGCTTTACCGCAGCAATGCAATTATTTGCATGTTCCTTACCATATTTTGTCATTCTTGCAGTGGTGCATCTAGTCTTGTCTGCAGTGTTGTATCAATGGGATATGTGGACTTTCCTCTGTCTACTATATTCAGTGCATATTTTAAATATGCATTCCGCTGTCTGGGGCGTCTGTCCACATGTACATGTAGTTGAGGTACCGATCTTGAATTTTGTAGACACGTGACAATAGAGTAAACTGTGCCCTGTTCTAATGCGTATAATGATAACTTGTTCTTATCTATTCATATAATGAAATCCATCCTGATATGGAGCATTTGATCTTCTGATTGATTTGATTATTTGTATATTATGATGGTATGTAACTGGAGCATCTGGTTGTGTGCCTGTTGTACCTTCTTTTGAAAGCTGATCTGCTCTCTAGTTTCCTGGTATTCCATAGTGAGATGGGATCCACTGCAGGGCAATCCTGTGGTGTTTGTAGAGTTCAGTCAATAAAGTTTGCAGATGTGGTAACTTTCTGGATTGCAGTGCATGGAGCACTGATCTTGCATGTCAAAAACTCTACGGGCTGTGGGCTAAGATTACTGTTCAGCAGTTTTTCCATTGCCAACTTTATTGCTTGCTTTCATTTCTGCATCGTAATTGTGACAATATTTCCCTGTTGCTATCTTTTTCATATCCCTAGTGTTATTTTTTGTGTACTCTATATAGACCCCTGCTCCCCATTTCTTTTCTATATATGGATCGAGTCACCGCACAGAGACATTATAAACACCCTATATAACATTTGTTACTACAAGTTTGATAAACTATTCAGAACTTGATTATCAATTAAAAAATAAATAAGAATGACTGTCTCTCTATTTTAATGCGTGAGATGTAATTGTCTATCGCTATTTTCATAACAGGATTTTAAGCTGCTTTAATTTTCATATTAGCATTATTAACTGTTTCTTTCTTAATAGTAGGACTTTTAAATGTATCTCTTTTCAAACTAAGATTTTGAATTACTTTTATCTTCATGCTAGTATTTTAAATTGTCTCTCTGGTCATTCTAGGATTTTCAAACGGTTAGCTTTTGGTGCTAGAAATATAAAATCTCAACTCTCTTAACTCCTACATTTTAATATGTATCTATTATTGCTAGAAATTTAAAATGTCTATCTCTCATTCTCTTTCTTCTATCTATATCTTAATGTTTAATATATATAACTGCATCTCTTTTTTTGCTTTTTCTCTCTCTCTCTCTCTCTCCATCTCTCTCTCTCTCTCTCTCTCTCTATCTTCAATCTATATCTTAATGTTTAATATATTAAACTGCACCACATTTTTCGCGCTATCTCTCTCTCTCTCTCTTAATGTTAGGATTTTAAACTGCCTCTCTCTTTCTCTCTCTTAATGTTACGATTTTAAACTACCTCTCTCCCTCTCCCGTGACATACATTTCGCGTGCCCACGCGATGAGATAGTGCTGCAGTGCCACTGGCTCTTGAGTTTAGTAGAACGGTAACAGGCCTCGACCTTGCCTTGGTACGGGATGTATGATTTGTCTGTTTTCGAGTAAAAATTTGCCACAAGCAGGACATTGGAACGAGTGTCTCACGGAAGTGGTGGCCTGACTTCATTTGTTGGGACAGCGACTTTTGTTGTGGCATGCTCACTAATCTTAAGTCCACGGTTTTGTCGTTGCCACATAGAGTTATGCTGCTTGTGACTGACGTTACAGTGACTCGGGTGTGTCCATTATGAGCTGCACGCCTTCTGTACAGAGTTCAGCGCGTTCAATATCACACAGTTTTCTATGCATCAAGTAGCACACCATTTTGAGAGAAGAACTCAGCGTGTTCTATGGAAAAGTATGAACGATCGAGATGGACATTTTGTTGGTTGCTGGCTGAGCAGACATGGAGGTGCCCAGACTGTAGTGAAGCCATTAAGTTCTAAGGGCAAAGTTACGGCACAGCTGCTTGTTTTAATCTTAAAGTGGCATTATTTTACTTCCTACATTGAAACTTTTACAGCATTAATAAGTGAAGATGACCTGAGTCTACAACAATTTGCTCATTCATAAATTGATATTTTATTGGAGTGGTTTCAATGTGGGACACCAGACACACACAAGTGAAGCTTCTAGTCAAGCTAACAAGCAAAAGTAAAGCTCCACTTCCCTGTCTTGTTAGACGTATGTGGAAAATGGTGTTAATGACCATATTTTCAATGACCACGCAAATTGTTTGGTGAACTGGTCGGTATCACTCTAGGCCGGCATTAATTCTTTAAAAAAATATGGTACCCATTTACAGAGACTGGTTGAAGATTGGAGCCTTGTCGGTCCGAAAATACCCACTTCTAGTTATTGAACTTTGACCTTTCTAATCGGGAAATGAGCACACTAACTACTCAGCCACAGAGGCTCCAAACTTCTGGCTTCAACAATTTGTGCATGAATAATGTTTTAACACAATAATACTTGTTATTATTATTATTATTATTATATATATATTATATATATTATAATATATTATATATATTTTCAATGCACTCCGAGATGTGGGAAGAGCACAGGACTTCGATAAACACAGATCAACGTCGCTTTATCGGATGATGGAAATGGGAGTTAAGATGGGCACAGCCAGAAATGAGAAACTTAGTGGCCGTGTAAGAAGACTTATCAACTAACATAGAACTGGAGCCGTCAGTCGCTGGACACTGAGGGAATTGCTGAGGAGGGGATCTGAGCACCTATGGACATGTTCGGAGTGCAATGATGATGACCCGCAAATAACTTAATAACTCAATATATATATATTTATTTGCCTTCGAAAATGTCAAATTTGATACGTTCTGTTTTGAAATATCCCATTGTTGAGACACAAATTCTTGATATTTTGATTGTGAATCCAGATTGAACAATTTAAGATATAAATAGAAAACTATCTTGATCAGTCGACACGAGGTGTTCGAGTCCTACTTTATATTTATGACGGTAGCAATGTGGCAAAATTTTAGGCAAGAATAGATAGAGATAAAAGATAGCAGATAGTTGAAATGAACTTATTCATTATACAATGAAAACCCATTTTATTCATGAAATCAGTTTAATTGAAGTTGAGGCATCCCCAAATCCGCTCCAACACTCGTCCCAGCTTTTCTCGCAGCGCGGGCAGACTGATTGTTCACGTAAGGTATTGATTGTAAATACATTTGCTTTTCCTACAAAGCACTCCGAATCGACCAGATCCCATCACCATCTTTAGTCTCTTTAGTCTTTCAATATATACATCATTGTCCCACCCATTCTCCTTAGTCTTTCAATATATACACCATTGTCCCACCCATTCTCCTTAGACTTTCAATACATACATCATTATCCCACCCATTCTCCTTAGACTTTCAATACATACATCAGTGTCCCACCCATTCTCCTTAGACTTTCAATACATACATCATTGTCCCACCCATTCTCCTTAGACTTTCAATACATACATCATTGTCCCACCCATTCTCCTTAGTCTTTCAATACATACATCATTGTCCCACCCATTCTCCTCTTCTCTTAAGGAGTGAAGAACAAACTTGACGATGACCTCTTTGTCCAGAGTAAAGCCTCACTCAGTATCAGAGCTGCACAGCGAGCTTATCAGCTATTCCATTACCGAGTACACCAGAGAACTTATCAGCTATTTCACTACCGAGTACACCAGAGTGCTTATCAGCTATTTCATTACCAAATCCACCAGCTTGCTTATCAGCCATTTCACTACCGAGTACAACAGAGATCTTATCAGCTATTTCACTACCAAGTACACCAGCGAGCTTATCAGCTATTCCATTACCGAGTATACCAGCGAGCTTATCAGCTATTTCACTACCAAGTACACCAGAGAGCTTATCAGCTATTTCAAGCTAAACCAACTATACCTCCTGTGTCCACGGCAATTGGGGGGGGGGGGGGGGGGAGTGTCTGAATGCCAGGAGTTGTCTTTCCCTATATCCCCGTGCCCGTTGACCTAGATGCCTCAACACAGATGATTCTGACCGATTATACATGAAAGGATATGTTATCCTTTTGGGTTTCCTCAGCGTTTTACTCGACATTCTTGTGAGTTTGTTTTCTTTTATATTATCATAGTTTCTATCGTTTTAACAGTAAAGCCTTTTTGTTTACTTTCTGTCACATGTTCATCTAATAGTTTGTGTAGATTTTGTTGGTCTTATGCTTCCAATAACCTGTCATCTGGAATTGTTTATGCTGCTTCACCATTCTTTAATGTCATATTTGCTATGTACAGTGTGTCCACAAAGCAAATATCTATCTGTTTCTTTGTTAATTTGATTGTTGACTGCGGTGAGTAAAAGACTGTATATCAGTCTTGGGATGATGGAGGTGTTTACAATGACGCCCATGCCGAAATGTGTGGATGTTTTGTATTTCTATCTGTGCAGTATATCTGTTAACGTTGTGACTAGATGTTGCCATATTGGTTTTTTTATTCCTCTTAATTAATTGTCATTATGAAACCAAACGATGTCAGGTTTGAAAAATAATACTCATTATATTGCTCCTTATATAAGTTTTATATTATAAAATTATAAATTGTATATAAGTGAGGAAGATACTATGCAATCCATTTTTGACAATAAAAACAAGAAAAAGAGTTCTTAAATGTTATGTAGAGCCAGTCTTAACATATGGATGTGAATCACGGACGATAGGACAACAGACAAGAAAATCACTGGAATCGATAGAAATGTGGTTTTACAGAAGAATGTTGAGAATACAATAGACAGCTAAGAAGAGTAATGAAAACGTTGTGAAAGAGGCCAAAGCAAAAAGAGAGCTAATTTCCGATATTAGGAAGAAACAATTATCATTTCTTGGCCATGTAATGAGAGGTGAACAGCTGGAATATAATGTAACAACTGGGAAAATTGAGGGACGTAGAGATAGATAGAAGCAAAGAGAAAAGATAACGGACAGCTTAAGAGAATGGCTTGGCAGAATGTCAACAACAGAAATGATAAATAACTGCAGTGATAGAAAGTTGTGGAGAGACATGACCCCCTACGCCAGCAGGTCCGGTACTTGATGATGATGATGATGATGATGATATATAAGTGTTACTTATATTTTCGGTGTAGTTAAGAGACATGTCAATCTGACATTCCAAACAACACAATCTGTTGGTCTTGCGATTAGTGTGATACACATTTAAAGCAACGGTAGAGGAAACAATAATAACAAAAGGTCCATGAAGTCTGTGTCTATTTTTGAAAGGTGTGACGTCTCATCGGCGTCCCTAAGACAAATATTCTCAGGTACTGGAGTGTCATCGATGTCTCTAAGAAAAACATACTCAGGTACTGGAGTCTCATCAATGTCTCTAAGACAAACATACTCAGGTACTGGAGTCTCATCGATGTCTCTAAGACAAACATACTCAGGTACTGGAGTCTCATCGATGTCTCTAAGACAAACATACTCAGGTACTGGAGTCTCATCAATGTCTCTAAGACAAACATACTCAGGTACTGGAGTCTCATCGATGTCTCTAAGACAAACATACTCAGGTACTGGAGGCTCATCAATGTCTCTAAGACAAACATACTCAGGTACTGGAGTCTCATCGATGTCTCTAAGACAAAAATACTCAGATACTGGAGTCTCATCGATGTCTCTAAGACAAACATACTCAGGTACTGGAGTCTCATCAATGTCTCTAAGACAAACATACTCAGATACTGGAGTCTCATCAATGTCTCTAAGACAAACATACTCAGATACTGGAGTCTCATCAATGTCTCTAAGACAAACATACTCAGATACTGGAGTCTCATCAATGTCTCTAAGACAAACATACTCAGATACTGGAGGCTCATCGATGTCTCTAAGACAAACATACTCAGGTACTGGAGTCTCATCGATGTCTCTAAGACAAACATACTCAGGTACTGGAGTCTCATCGATGTCTCTAAGACAAACATACTCGGGTACGGCAGTCTCATCAATGTCTCTAAGACAAACATACTCAGGTACTGCAGTCTCATCGATGTTTCTAAGACAAACATACTCAGGTACGGCAGTCTCATCAATGTCTCTAAGACAAACATACTCAGGTACTGGAGGCTCATCAATGTCTCTAAGACAAACATACTCAGGTACTGGAGTCTCATCGATGTCTCTAAGACAAACATACACAGATACTGGAGTCTCATCGATGTCTCTAAGACAAACATACTCAGGTACTGGAGTCTCATCAATGTCTCTAAGACAAACATACTCAGATACTGGAGTCTCATCAATGTCTCTAAGACAAACATACTCAGATACTGGAGTCTCATCAATGTCTCTAAGACAAACATACTCAGATACTGGAGTCTCATCAATGTCTCTAAGACAAACATACACAGATACTGGAGGCTCATCGATGTCTCTAAGACAAACATACTCAGGTACTGGAGTCTCATCGATGTCTCTAAGACAAACATACTCAGGTACTGGAGTCTCATCGATGTCTCTAAGACAAACATACTCGGGTACGGCAGTCTCATCAATGTCTCTAAGACAAACATACTCAGGTACTGCAGTCTCATCGATGTTTCTAAGACAAACATACTCAGGTACGGCAGTCTCATCAATGTCTCTAAGACAAACATACTCGGGTACTGGAGTCTCATCAATGTCTCTAAGACAAACATACTCGGGTACTGGAGTCTCATCAATGTCTCTAAGACAAACATACTCAGGTACTGCAGTCTCATCAATGTCTCTAAGACAAACATACTCAGGTACTGCAGTCTCATCAATGTCTCTAAGACAAACATTCTCAGGTACTGCAGTCTCATCAATGTCTCTAAGACAAACATTCTCAGGTACTGCAGTCTCATCAATGTTTCTAAGACAAACATTCTCAGGTACTGGAGTCTCGTCAATGTCTCTAAGACAAACATTCTCAGGTACTGCAGTCTCATCAATGTCTCCAAGACAAACATACTCAGGTACTGGAGTCTCATCGATGTCTCTAAGACAAACATTCTCAGGTACTGGAGTCTCATCGATGTCTCTAAGACAAACATACTCGGGTACTGGAGACTCATCGATGTCTCTAAGACAAACATACTCGGGAACTAGCGTCTTTCGCTTGTCACTAACAAATATAGTAAACAAGGGAATGTAAAGACTTTTAAAATGTGTCTTTGCTTTCGAATACAATCATTCATTCATTCACTCATTCATTTATTCTTTCTTTCTCGCGAGTTAAATTAGGTTTTTCTATAAAGATCCACTTTGATTGCTGATTATAGATATATACAAACAGGTTAGGATTCAGTTTTAAATTGAAATGTGACCGCATTTTGACAGGTCCACACTACATTTCTGTATTCAGATAGTAGAATAAGTGATTTTGTGAAGTATTCTTGTCTTATTGTTTTTGGCAGTGATTTGATTATAAAAGATCTGTACAGGGCTACCTGCTGTGTGGTGTGTGTGTCTAGTATGCGTTGTAACGCCATTCTTGCTGTTATGATTACGCTGTATTCGTAGAATTTGTGTTCTGTTTCTTGTAAGTTTCGTCTGCAAAGTTAACACTAAGCCGTCTGTCCTGACAGGTGATGTTATCTTTCTTTTGTGGGTGTCACGCTGTATATGAGTCTGTTGGTGACTTCCCTTGCTTTGGGAGCGATGTGTGGATTCTGTATGTTTGAGAAGGTGCTGGTGTAGTCCGTGAGAAAGTATTTTTGGCCTATCTTGATTCTGAACGGTAGAAAGGGGTTTTAAAAAAAATAAAATAAAATAGTCGGCACGCCAAGTGGCGTTCAGGTATTATGGTGTTAGTGAGCATAATTTATTTAGACCTTCGGCACATGAATTTTGGTGTAATGTGGTCGGTATTGCGCCCGGATAGTAGAAGTGCCTGCTGTTTAATTCGGTGTTTGTAAATGATATTTGTTCTTTGATGTAATAAGTTGTCATGTCCTTGGAATGTAAGTTTTATTGAACGTGGGTATTGAATTATTAAGTTTTGTGAATTAAAAAAAAAAAAAAACATCAGTCCCATATAGTAATGTGCAAATATGTGATTGGTTGTTGGATGATGCGGATCACGTGCCTTATTCTGGCAGATTTAAATTGTGTGTCTATGTCCTGTAGTGAAATCCCTCCTTGTTTTTGTGTGTTTTTGCTGTATCATTTTGTCTTGTGTTGTATGCTGTGTCCAACAACTAAATGTCTAATCAGTTTATTTATTTCTGTTGTTCTTGGCTACGGGGGGTCAAAGACTGTGGCTATGTGTGTTAGTCTTGGGATGATGTAAGTGCCTACAATTATGCTCCTGTCGATAATTGTGGATGTTTTGTATTTGTGTCTCTGCATCATGTCTGTTATCGTTGTGAATAGGTTCGGTCTGTGTTAGACGGATATGTTATCTTTGTGAATATGTTCGGTCTGTGTTACACATATATGTTATCTTTGTGAATAGGTTCGGTCTGTGTTACATTGATATGTTATCTTTGTGAATAGGTTCGGTCTGTGTTACCTGGATATGTTATCTTTGTGAATAGGTTCGGTCTGTGTTACATGGATATATTATCTTTGTGAATAGGTTCGGTCTGTGTTGCACGGATATGTTATCTTTGTGAATAGTTCGATCTGGGTTACCTGGATATGTTATATTTGTGAATAGGTTCGGTCTGTGTTACGTTGATATGTTATCTTTGTGAATAGGTTCGGTCTGTGTTACATTGATATGTTATCTGTGGGAATAGGTTCGGTATGGGTTACCTGGATATGTTATATGTGGGAATAGGTTCGGTATGGGTTACCTGGATATGTTATCTTTATGAATAGGTTCGGTCTGTGTTGCATTGATATGTTATCTTTGTGAATAGGTTCGGTGTGTGTTACATTGATATGTTACCTTTATGAATAGGTTCGGTCATGTTGCATTGATATGTTATCTTTGTGAATAGGTTCGGTCTGTGTTGCACGGATATGTTATCTTTGTGAATTGGTCCTATCTGGGTTACCTGGATATGTTATATTTGTGAATAGGTTCGGTATGTGGTACCTGGATATGTTATCTTTGTGAATAGGTTCGGTATGTGGTACCTGGATATGTTATCTTTGTGAATAGGTTCAGTCTGTGCTACATTGATATGTTATCTTTGGGAATAGGTTCGGTATGGGTTACGTTGATATGTTATCTTTGTGAATAGGTTCGGTCTGTGTTACCTGGATATGTTATCTTTGTGAATAGGGTCGGTCTGTGCTACATTGATATGTTATCTGTGGGAATAGGTTCGGTATGGGTTACCTGGATATGTTATCTGTGGGAATAGGTTCGGTATGGGTTACCTGGATATGTTATCTTTAAGAATAGGTTCGGTCTGTGTTGCATTGATATGTTATCTTTGTGAATAGGTTCGGTCTGTGTTACATTGATATGTTACCTTTATGAATAGGTTCGGTCATGTTGCATTGATATGTTATCTTAGTGAATAGGTTTGGTCTGTGTTGCACGGATATGTTATCTTTATGAATTGGTTCGATTTGGGTTACCTGGATATGTTATATTTGTGAATAGGTTGGTCTGTGTTACGTTGATATGTTATCTTTGTGAATAGTTTCGGTATGTGGTACCTGGATATGTTATCTTTGTGAATAGGTTCAGTCTGTGCTACATTGATATGTTATCTTTGTGAATAGGTTCGGTCTGTGTTGCATGGATATGTTATATTTGTGAATAGGTTCTGTCTGTGTTGCATTGATATGTTATCTTTGTGAATAGGTTCGGTCTGTGTTACATGGATATGTTATCTTTGTGAATAGGCTCGGTCTGTGTTACATGGATATGTTATCTTTGTGAATAGGTTCGGTCTGTGTTACCTGGATATGTTATCTTTGTGAATAGGTTCGGTCTGTGTTACATGGATATGTTATCTTTGTGAATAGGTTCGGTCTGTGTTACATGGATATGTTATTTTTGTGAATAGTTCGATCTGGGTTACCTGGATATGTTATATTTGTGAATAGGTTCGGTCTGTGTTACGTTGATATGTTATCTTTGTGAATAGGTTCGGTCTGTGTTACCTTGATATGTTATCTTTGTGAATAGGTTCGATGTGTGCTACATTGAAATGTTATCTGTGGGAATAAGTTCGGTATGCGTTACCTGGATATATGTTATCTCTGTGAATAGGTTTGATCAGGGTTACCTGGATATGTTATATTTAAGAATAGGTTCGGTCTGTGTTGCATTGATATGTTATCTTTGTGAATAGGTTCGGTCTGTGTTACATTGATATGTTACCTTTATGAATAGGTTCGGTCATGTTGCATTGATATGTTATCTTTGTGAATAGGTTCGGTCTGTGTTGCACGGATATGTTATCTTTGTGAATTATTCGGTCTGTGTTACATGGATATGTTATCTTTGTGAATAGTTCGATCTGGGTTACCTGGAAATCTTATATTTGTGAATAGGTTGGTCTGTGTTACGTTGATATGTTATCTTTGTGAATAGGTTCGGTATGTGTTACCTGGATATGTTATCTTTGTGAATAGGCTCGGTCTGTGCTACATTGATATGTTATCTTTGGGAATAGGTTCGGTATGGGTTACCTGAATATGTTATCTTTATGAATAGGTTCGGTCTGTGTTGTATTGATATGTTATCTTTGTGAATAGATTCGGTCTGTGTTACATTGATATGTTACCTTTACGAATAGGTTCGGTCATGTTGCATTGATATGTTATCTTTGTGAATAGGTTCGGTCTGTGTTGCATGGATATGTTATATTTGTGAATAGGTTCGGTCTGTGTTGCATTGGTATCTTATCTTTGTGAATAGGTTCGGTCTGTGTTACCTGGATATGTTATCTTTGTGTATAGGTTCGGTCTGTGTTACATGGATATGTTATCTTTGTGAATAGGTTCGGTCTGTGTTGCATGGATATGTTATATTTATGAATAGGTTCGGTCTGTGTTGCATTGGTATCTTATCTTTGTGAATAGGTTCGGTCTGTGTTACCTGGATATGTTATCTTTGTGAATAGGTTCGGTCTGTGTTACATGGATATGTTATCTTTGTGAATAGGTTCGGTCTGTGTTACCTGGATATGTTATCTTTGTGAATAGGTTCGGTCTGTGTTACATTGATATGTTATCTTTGTGAATATTTTCGGTCTGTGTTACATTGATATGTTATCTTTGTGTATAGGTTCCGTCTGTGTTACATTGATATATTATCTTTGTGAATAGGTTCGGTCTGTATTACATTGATATGTTATCTTTGTGAATAGGTTCCGTCTGTGTTACATTGATATATTATCTTTGTGAATAGGTTCGGTCTGTATTACATTTATATATTATCTTTGTGAATAGGTTCGGTCTGTGTTACATTGATATGTTATTCTGATTATATATTACAATATAATGTTGGAGATCGGTGTTATGGGAGGTACTCTCTTTTCTTCCACCTACCTAAGCCCATGATGAATGGTAGCACATTATATACAGGACAAGAATTAATATTACCCGCAAGAGTTATCAGCGACAGTTACCGTGATAGGATGTTCATTTAATAAGGGATCAGTACGTCATGTAATAAACTTAGTGTTAGTGTTTAACAGAAAATAAAAATAAATATTGCAAAACATATTTTTATGATCGTATAAAGAAATTACTTTCTAATAAGACATCTTGCAAATATATTTGCCAATTTTAAATTTAGTTTGGAATAATCCAATATAACTTTCTTAGTATTATTTTATTATTTTTTCCAATCATCGTACCAATATGGATAAAGAAAGGTAGCGAAAGAGACTACAATAAATATAGAGGTATATCTCTTCTTATCCATGTAGGAAAGCTATACGCCAAAATCGTGGGGAAAAAGGCTGAGGCTAATAATAGAACTACACTTAAGCGATTCTCAAACGAGGTTCCAAAAAAAAAGAGGATGTACTGACGCTCTATTCACCTTAAAACAGTTTGCGGAAAAAAAAAAACGACTGAACACAATCAAAATTCGTACATAGCTTTCATTGACCATAAAAAGCATTCGACAGAGAAACAAAGAACAGATGTGGGAGATACTAACAACATACGGAGTAAGCCAACATATAACAAATCTAACTAACAGTCATTACATCAACAGCAACTGCACAGTCAAAACAGCGGCAGGCTACACGGACCACTTCGAAGTTAGATCAGGTGTAAGACAAGGGTGCGTACTATCCCCCATACTGTTTATTACATACATGGACTGTATATGCAAGTTAGCCAACCCATCAGACACAGAGGAGATCAGCGAGCTTTTATTTGCAGACGATCAGGCACTAATACACGAACAAATAGAAGACCTACAAGAACACTTAAATGAACTCAACAGCACAGGCACAAAATACAACATGAAATCAACATCACAAAACATAAGTCATGAATGTCGCCAAACAATAAACAGAACATCAACATAACTATAGAAGGCAGACAACTAAAACAAGTAGAGGAATTCAAATACCTATGAAGTTTAGTGACAAACAACAATTCACAAACAGCAGAGATAGACTAAAATGCAGCACAAGTCTTGTCAAATCATTGGACAGCTATCACCACTATTGTCCAACAAGGAAATAACTCTAGAACCAAAACGAACGGGTGTGTACAATACAATCTTCATCGCAACGTTGTGCTACCAATGCCAGTCCTGGACCCTAGATGCAAGAACAATAAGAACAATAACCTCTACTCAAATTAAATGTGTCGGACGAATGACATGAAACAGTCTGAGAGATAAGATCAGAAATGAATAACTCAGAAAAAAAAAAGTTAGGAATAGCCCCCGCCATAGAATTTGTAAAGAAACAACAGATATATAGGTTTGGCCATGTGACAAAGCAGAGTAATCAAAACACAAAACAACGAGCCCTTTATAAACGTTGAAAGAATACCAGACCCAAGTGTCGACCACGAAAAAGATGGATCGATGGAATATTAGAAGCGTTAGGAAACATAACAGCAGCAGAGGCGAACAGAAGAGCAAAAGACAGCAAAATTATATCTCCCCTCGACGCTGAAAGGCAAAGAAAAAGAATTATTATTATTTTATGAGTTCCCTTGAAGAAAGATATCAATTATTTTCTTCCTTTACTGTGTGTCCTTTAAAAAAAAATTAAGGTGTTTGTGCAATACATAAGCAATAAAGAGATTGAGTTAAAAAAAATATCAACTGGAGACTCATTTGTAACATGAGGCAGTCTGTGGGTGACAACTAGAATTAAAAGAACAAAGATGTAAGTGATTGGCACTAACGAACCAGATAACCCAGTTATTATTTTTTCCCCCCTTACAGACTGTCTTCTATATATTTTTAATTCTTAATTCAGGACCTTGAACCTTAGAGTCTACGGGACTGTGTGGTGGAAGGTCAAAGTTCAATGACTAGAAAGGTTTTAACAAAATTCTGAGAAGTGCAAGGCGAGACACATAGAAAGCTTAGTAGCTCGTCCTCTTTATTTTTATTATTTTCTTCCTCATTTGACTTTCAAAGTTTTTCATGACTTTAGCACATCATCATCATGTTCCGTTATATGCATATACTCCTTTTTTTTTTAATTTTGTAAATTGGGTGGAAGTTAGCCAGCCCTCTAGTTATTAATTGTGCCATCAGCGCTGTGTGTTAAAAGAGCGGTAACCACGACAAGTTATAACGCTAAGCTATGTTCACATTCTTGACATATACACTCACGTTATTGTCTATCACTAAGCCCTACCAACATTCTTGACATATACACTCACGTTATTGTCTATCACAAAGCCCAACCCACATTCTTGACATATACACTCACGTTATTGTCTATCACTAAGCCCTACCAACATTCTTCACATATACACTCACGTTATTGTCTATCACAAAGCCCTACCAACATTCTTGACATATACACTCACGTTATTGTCTATCACTAAGCCCTACTCACTTGCTCGAAATATTCTCATGTTATTGTTCATTGTAAAAGTATAGTGACTAGAGCATGTGTGCATGGAAATTGTGGGGATATGGTAGTGCGTGACGAGACAATTAAGTCGATATAAAATATTAGTCCGTAAATTTATCCAAGGTCGAAAGTTCAAGGTAGTGTGATCTTGAAGTTTCGAAAGTTGCAAAGAGGGCAAAGACGTGTTTGTAAATTGGAGACAACGTGGAGTAGTTTGATTGGATGCGGAAATGTGCTTGGGATAATGATACTGGGGGTTTATAAACTAGGGACAATAGAATCGTTGGACACACAGAAGAATAGTTGGACACACAGAAGCATATTCAGCGCACACAGACTAGAGCAGACAAGTTCCCTCGACGATTTTAGACAACTTTGTTTCTTACACACAAAATGCCTCCCAAGGTCTCGAGTAAAGGAGCCAAGTAAGTGTTTTCAATGCTATAACGATCTAGTTATTTTTTGTGTGAGGAATCAACTAGACGACTGTTTTACAAATACCGACAAGTGACACGATTTGCCAAAGAATATCGATCGCGTGGCTGCAACTTCAGCTGAATTCACACGATCATCATCATCATCATTGAGTGCCGTCTCGCATCGAAGGTTGGCTACCATGGAGTGCCATTCCACTCTGTCTCTTGCTTTGATTGTGTCAGATTGTATAGGTTGGTTGACTTGTCCATCTTTTGATGTTACTCGTCCATGTTAGTCTTGGTCTGCCTCTTTTACCTTCTATTTTAGCTTCCAATATTACTTTTATTAAGCTGTTGTGTCTTTTAACATGCCCCAAAAATTTCATTTGTCTTGTTCTAATTGTGTTTAGTAG
>JAVIAB010000001.1:30369929-30412429 GCA_032433765.1 Megaustenia siamemsis | reverse complement strand
CCAGCGATAGCCTAACAATTCATAAAGACCAGCGATAGCCTAACAATTCATAAAGACCCGCGATAGCCTAACAATTCATAAAAACCCGCGATAACCAAACAATTCATAAAGACCCGCGATAGACTAACAATTCATAAAGACCCGCGATAGACTAACAATTCATAAAGACCCGCGATAGCCTAACAATTCATAACTACTCGCGACAGCCTAACAATTCATAACTACTCGCGACAGCCTAACAATTCATAACTACTCGCGACAGCCTAACAATTCATAACGACCCGCGATAGACTAACAATTTATAACGACTCGCGATGAACTAATAATTCATAAAGACCCGCGATAATCTAACAATTCATAAAGACCAGCGATAACCAAACAATTCATAACGACTCGTGATAGACTAACAATTCATAAAGACCTGCGATAATCTAACAATTCATAAAGACCAGCGATAGCCTAACAATTCATAAAGACCAGCGATAGCCTAACAATTCATAAAGACCAGCGATAGCCTAACAATTCATAAAGACCCGCGATAGCCTAACAATTCATAAAGACCCGCGATAACCAAACAATTCATAAAGACCCGCGATAGACTAACAATTCATAAAGACCCGCGATAGCCTAACAATTCATAACGACTCGCGATAGACTAACAATTCATAACTACTCGCGACAGCCTAACAATTCATAACGACCCGCGATAGCTTAACAATTCATAAAGACCCGCGATAGCCTAACAATTCATAAAGACCCGCGATAGCCTAACAATTCATAACGAATATACTGGGTGAACATTAAGAAGTTGTTAATGAACTAATGAACTATTATTATTAATCCAAGTATAATGAATCAGTAAAATACTCCTTTAGACATTTTGGATGTGAAATAAATCAAGCTATATGATGAAGCATTTCTTTGAAAAAAAAAAAAAATCCTCAAGAACCTAGCTGTCAAGAATATTTAAACAATGTTACAAAGTATAACAAGAAAATACGTATTATATTAACAGTATAAATGTTGATATGAAATCTAACTTACGAAGTAAATCAATTAGCAAAAAAAGTCAGGTTCAGTGCATGGAATTAGCAAGTTATATATATTCAAGTTAGTATTTAATATGCAAGTCGGACAAATGATCAAGAACTGGAAATAGCAAAGTTATCATAGTAGCTCAAGATAAAACATGCTCAAGTTATCGAGACAAGTCAAATTTATGCAAACAATTTCACAACTAAAGAATTAAAGTAACTTCAGCCAGTCATGTCACGACTCACAAATTTTGCAAGATGACAGCGCACGTTTAAGACTGATTAAGATTGAAATCGTCAATTAGCGTACGACAAATCCAGGTCAACTAGGGAACATTGTGACATTGTGAGATCGTCGAACTTAAAACGTTGTCTGGAGAGAGAGAGAGAGAGAGAGAGAGAGCCGTGTAATCACGTGACCGCGTGAGTGTAACCTGCTTCTTGCTCAAGAAATATAAACATCGCGTGTGTACTTTCATTTTCCAAGGATCAGGTTAATTACTTACTTATTTAATTATATTTAGAAATTTATTTTAAATTAATAAATTGAATTGAAATTTGTCCACAGCAGTTAATATAAACTTTGTTTTCCTTCCAGAGAGACGAATCAACACCTTTGTATTATGAAATGAAAATATGTTGTTAAATTATATTAAATTAGCAATCGTCTCATGCAAATGATGACAGTGTACAAAAGGCAAATGTTAATTGCCTAATTATATAAATATGGAACACATTCTTGCACATATAGAATCAACAGTTAGATCTAAGTAGACGATAGAAAATTTGTTTACAGCCGAGTCAATCGATCGAAGTGAGAAATTATATTAGTGCTAAAGATAACATAGTAAAACATGGCAAAAACCTTAGATCATGACAATGAAGCAATGAGACTAGTAACTGAAACGGTTGGTGAATTGAAACTAGCAATGAAGTGATGAGACTAGTAACTGAAACGGTTGGTGAATTGAGGCTAGCAATGAAGCGATGAGACTAGTAACTGAAATGGTTGGTGAGTTGAGGCTAGCAATGAAGCGATGAGACTAGTAACTGAAACTGTTGGTGAGTTGAGGCTAGCAATAAAGCGATGAGACTAGAAACTGAAACGGTTGGTGAGTTGAGGCTAGCAATGAAGCGATGAGACTAGTAACTGAAACGGTTGGTGAGTTGAGGCTAGTAATGAAGCGATGAGACTAGTAACTGAAATGGTTGGTGAATTGAATGAAGCGATGAGACTAGTAACTGAAGCGATGAGACTAGTAACTGAAACGGTTGGTGAATTGAGGCTAGCAATGAAGCGATGAGACTAGTAACTGAAATGGTTGGTGAGTTGAGGCTAGCATGAAGCGATGAGACTAGTAACTGAAACTGTTGGTGAGTTGAGGCTAGCAATAAAGCGATGAGACTAGAAACTGAAACGGTTGGTGAGTTGAGGCTAGCAATGAAGCGATGAGACTAGTAACTGAAACGGTTGGTGAGTTGAGGCTAGTAATGAAGCGATGAGACTAGTAACTGAAATGGTTGGTGAATTGAGGCTAGCAATGAAGCGATGAGACTAGTAACTGAAACGGTTGGTGAGTTGAGGCTAGCAATGAAGCGATGAGACTAGTAACTGAAACGGTTGGTGAGTTGAGGCTAGCAATGAAGCGATGAGACTAGTAACTGAAACTGTTGGTGAATTGAGGCTAGCAATGAAGCGATGAGACTAGTAACTGAAACTGTTGGTGAATTGAGGCTAGCAATGAAGCGATGAGACTAGTAACTGAAACTGTTGGTGAATTGAGGCTAGCAATGAAGCGATGAGACTAGTAACTGAAACGGTTGGTGAGTTGAGGCTAGCAAAGAACTATCAAAATATTAGCAATAGTATTGCCACGTTCAAATGAGAACCATCGCTATTTAGAGAGTGGATAGAAAGTATAGACAATTTAGCTCACTTAATGACAATAAAGAACTAAGGAATATACATTTTAGATCTGATGAAGAGACAATTTTGCGTTCTTAATAAGAAAATTAAAATCATTATCCGAGGAAACGTGGGAGAATACGAACAAATATTAGCCTGATTGTTGTGTGTGCTACGTTATCATGTTAATGGCTGATCGTATATTCCTAGACCGGCCGTACGCTAATGGTAAAAGACGACATGACGGTGCTTTGTTCATGACTTTGCAGCAGCGGGGTGACTCCCATAGTTTCCTGTTAGGAGGAATGTTGTCTAATTTCAAGAGGGCTACTGTGAGATAGAGGGTAGACATGTGAACTAGTTTATAATTTCACAAATTCACATTGCAGGGAGATCTTTCGATCTGTTATTTGATGTGCGACGGGGATAATCCGATGACTAACAGTGTTTCATATGTTCGGATTTAGAGACAAAAACGATGTCCTAACATTTTCAAGCGCTATACATAAAAAAAAGATGACGATCATCATTTTCAGGAGGGCGTGAACATCATGTCAGTATGGTGGATAGGCTGCAGGAACTATTAAAGGCTATGTCTGAAAAATGTTCATTGTTGCAGTTTCCTCATATTCCAAGTCCGGCTGGTTGAAGAAGCTACTGAGTTAAGTGCTCTGTGAACACCGTGAGCTGTGCGTTTCATCCATTTTAATCGTACTTCAATATTCCGACTTCCGATATTGATGGTATCGTATGAGAGGGAAGAGACGGTTTTGTTAACTTTCTGTGCGGTTTCGCCTTATGTATTTTGGCGTGTGCTGAGACTGCTATGATGGGGACTACAGATAACTTTCTTTTTTGGGGAGATGAGATAGCAATTCGGATGATTTTACTGGCTCAGGCGGTTGAGCAATTATGGATTTCAATTTGTTTGCAGTAATACCGGGGCCTCTCATAACCATAAACATATTGGCCTTTAGGTATGCAGAAGAAAGATGTTCACAAAATATAAAGAAAAAAGTTAACCTCAAGGCTTACCTCAACCTTTATCTTAAGCATCACCTGGAAGAGAAACTATACGGGGTAACTTTGGTTCTTTGGTCATGGAAGGCCCCGGTATCACTACAAACGAATTAAAATCCATAATTGCTCACCCGCCCATGCCAGTGGAATCATCCGAATTACTAACTCATCTCCCAAACAAAGAAAGGTAGCTGTAGTCCCCATCATAGCAGTCTCAGCACATGTCAAAAGACGTAAGGCGAGACCGCACAGAAAGTGAACACAGCCAATAAATGTGCAATAACTTCCAGAAAGTGGTCAACCAGTGGGTACCATCACACAGTAATGTACACGGAAATGAACGCGCAGACAAATTAGCTAAAGAGAGAGGAAGATTACCATCATAAGAGAGTCCGGAGTCATAGATTTAAAGAGCAATGATCGTAGAAGAAGATTAAACAAACGGACACAGCAGAGATTGCCAAAGCCACCGAGTATTACTACCGGAAGCTCTATACACAAGAAGACACACGGGAAGACGTAAAAGACAAATGTATGCAACACACAAAGTTATTGACAGAAACAGACAACCAATCATTGAACGCTGAGATAACACTCGCGGATTTGACGACCTCAGTGAGAGCCATGCAATAGAACAAAACGCCTGGGCCGGGTGGGCTCACAGTAGAGTTTTATCTACATTTTCTTCCCCACAGGCCCACTGCTTGTGCGGGTCGCCGCTGAATCATTCGTCAAAGGACAGCTCTCTGCGAGCATGAATGCGTCATACATTTCACTACAGATGTCAGACAGACAGTAGGGACCAATAATAACAGCACTACAACACATAATAGAAGCTCAACGAGACAAGTGAATGAACTAATACAAAAATCGCCGACGTAGTAGTTACTTATCAAGCCAGCTATAAAAAATATTTAAACAGTGTTATCAAAGTGTATCTAGAAAATACGAATTATATTAACAGTATAAAGGTTGATATTGTATCTAACTCACGAAGTAAATCAAGTAGCAAAGAAGTCACGTTCAATGCAAGGAATATGCAAGTTATATATCACGGGAAATTGGAAAATCTAACTCAAGAAGCAGAACGGATAAACATATATATTTTAGGCATGTCAGAGAAAAGATGGAAAGAAAGTGGGTACATAGAGGACGAAAAATATACATTTATATACTCATGAAACACAACAGAACATCAAAGAGGGGTAGGAATACTAATAAAAAGAGAGCTACAAAAATATATAAGTATACACTGGACATACAGTGATAGGATTATACTACTCATGATGAAAGCAAAACCATTCGACATAGCAATAATACAGACATACGCACCTACTCAAGACTACACATATGAGCAAATAGAGGCATACTATGAAGACCTAAATAAAGTTATGAAGTAAGTGAAATCTTCGGACATCTTGATTGTATTGGGTGACATGAACGCTAAAGTAGGGAAAAGGTAAATATAAGACCATTATAGGAAACCATGGTGTAGGAAAAAATAAATGACAGGAGAAAGATTAATACAACTATGTGAAGTAAACAAGCTAATAATATATAAAACCTACTTTGAGCAAGAGAAGAGGTAACTATACACATGGAAAAGCCCTGGAGATAAGAGGAATCAAATAGATTAGATAATGATAAAAGAAAGGTTCCGTAACAGCGTAAAGAAAGCCAAAACCTACCCATGAGCAGATATTCATTCAGATCACAATCCTGTAATGACTAAAATGAAAATCAAACTAAAGAGAAACAAGCAAAAGCCTAATTCATCAACAATACCACTAGATATAACAGCTTTAAATCAAAAAGATATTAAAGATACCTATACAATACAAGTAAAGAACACATATCAGAAGCTGCTAGAAGAAGGATTTGATCAATACCGAAGAGAAAATCCTGATGAAAAAAAGTCACAACCAAATGGTAATGCAAAAGGAAAAGCATACAAGAAACCTGCGACACCTTACCCCAAAAAAAAGAAGAAAAGAAGAAAAAACAAAAATGGATAACTGACAACACCTTAGAAAAAAATGGAAGAAGGAGACAAGCGAACAACACTGCCCAAAACAATAAAATAGATAATGAAATACGCAAAATGTACAAAAAGGCAAAAGAAGACTGGCACAGCCAAAAATATATAGAAATAGAAAATGTGGAAAGCAAACAAGACTTAAGAATAATGCACGTATGAATGAACCAATATATGCCTGCTTCATAAACTACACCAAAGCTTTTGACGGAGTACACCACAAACAACTTATAAAACGCCTAAAAGAGATACATCTAGATGACATGGACATACGACTAATATGTAATCTATACTGGGGGCAAACAGCAATAATAAAATATAACAAAGAGAACTCTACACCAATTGATATAACAAGAGAAGTAAGACAGGGATGCATCCTGTCACCAAGCTTGTTCAATCTATACACTGAGCAAATCTTTAAAAACATCACAGAGATGCCAGGCCTACAAATTAAAAGAAAGATAATCAATAACCTAAGATATGCTGATGATACTGTACAACTAGCAGAAAATCTTAAAGATCTACAACAATTAATTAATGAAATAAACATGATAAGCAAAAAATATGGACTAGATGTGAATATCAAAAAGACTAAAACTATGATCATAAACAAAGAAAATACTCAAAACCCACAAGTGGATATCAAAATTGAAGGAATAGAGTTGGAGACAGTTCAGAACTACAACTACCTAGGACATACTATAACCAGTAATGGAAAATGTAAAACTGAAAAAAAAAAAAAGAATCGGAATGGCAAAAAGTTATTTTAATGCCATGAAGAACATACTAACATCAAAACAAATAACACCAGGGCTAAAACTAAGAATAGCAAAATGTTATGTCTTCCCAACATTCCTATATGGTGCAGAAACATAGACATTAGACAAGAAACAGAACAGAGAATTAAAGCCTTTGAAATGTGGATATATAGAAGAATAGGTAGAATTGGATGGAAGGAAAAGAAAACAAATTATGAAGTCTTAAAACAACTAAAAATGAAAAGAAAAAAACTAAGCACAATTCAAACAAGACAAATGCGATTTTCCGGCCATGTTAAAAGACACAACAGCCTACTAAAAGTAATCCTAAAGGAGAAAATACAAGATAAAAGAGGCAGGGGCAGACCAAGACTAACATGGACTAGTAACATTAAAAGATGGACAAACCAGCCTATGAGAACCTGCACCATCAAAGCAAGAGACATTGCAGAATGGCGCTTCATGATAGCCAACCTTCGTTGCGGAGATGGCACCCGATGATGATGATGATGAACTGATCACGAACTTAAAATAGCAAGTTACCTTGAAAGCTCAAAACAAAGCATGCTCACGTTGTCGTGACAAGTCAAATTGATGTCAACAATAAGTTCACAACTAAAGAATTCAAGTAACTTCAGCTCGTCATGTCACGAGAAACTCCCGAATATTGCAAGACAACAGAGCACGTTTAAGATTGAATTCATCAATTGTCAATTAGCGTACGACAAATCCAGGTTAACTAGGGTACATTGTGAGATCGTCGAACGTAAAACGTTGTGTCTGGAGAGACAGTGTGCAATCACGTGATCGTGTGAGTGTAACCTACTTCTGGCTTAAAAGAAACCTAAACATCGCGTGTGTTCTATAATTTTCCAAGGATTATTAAGTATGAATTACTTAGTTAATTATATTTTGAATTCTTATGTAAAACCAAATTTATAGCCTCCAGTGATTTTCTTCTCTGTTGTCCATGATTCACATCCATATGTTTAGACTGGCTCTGCATTAAAATAATAAATATAAATAAACAACACTTCAAATATAAAAGTAATACTTCAGAAATAGATTATAAAGAACAGGATACCAATAATTCTAATAAGAGCAGATGTCACAATTATTCACAGCGGCCAGCGATCACACATCTCGCTCTGCCAGTCACACACCATATCACAGAATTCACGTCTCTACTGGACACTCTCGCATGTGTGCGTCTGCCTACTCAGGCTTGCTTTACTTAATGCTTCAGAAATAGATTATAAAGAATAGGGCACCAATAATTCTAATAAGAGCATATGCCATTAAACAGGTCTGAGGATTTACCAACGCTGGCGAGGAGTAGTTTACCTGTGCCTACGTCATACAGGGGCACATTCTCGTGTATTTTCACACTCCACAGGAAATGTGGGAACAGAAGTTAAAAGGATAACCATTCATGTCATTTGTGTAAATGGAAGGGCTGCTGTCCCCAGGATCCCCACCTCACTAGGACTAATGCCCTAGGCTAGAGCTGCCTAGCTAGTGGAAACTAGCCCAGATTCAACAGCACACAGACGTGCCGATTGCAATCTCGGCACTAAGAACATCGGGTGTTACCCTAGTCCGACCACGCATCTTCCACCCCCCCAATTTTTCTGTTCAAACTTTGACATAATGGGAGGTAGCAAAGCAGTACCCAAAGACTACTGTGTCACGTAGCCGACGTGACACAGTCTGTGTTGCTAGAGCAGGCAACACGGCTTTGCACCTAGGACAAGGTTTATAAGCCTTGCGTCTTAGCCAAAGAGAAAAATTGGGCAGTTGGTTTATAAATATTCACTAGAATTTCATAAACCCGGACCACTGAAAACTACATACAAAATAGTTAATTATATAAATCTCTTGCTATTGTAATTTTTTAAGAGTATCACAATTTTGCATATCATTTGAAAAAAAATATATTTTCTACAAAATGTTTGTTTAAATATACAAAAACATATTAGGCAATGTGTCTTACAATGCACTAAAATTAAATCTTATCAACCAAAGTGTATGCGCTTTTAATTTATGATGCAACTAAAAATATTACTTTTATATAGATTTTTAAAAGTATTATTTGCCTTGCTTATTAAGGGAAGTCACTACAAATTCGTAAAGTACAAGTTATTGTTCCTAGGGGTAATTCCTTTTAACTTTTAGACAGTTAATAATATTCTATAAAGCATGAATCATTAGACATGTTCAGCAATGCATATAGATTTAAATTATTATAAGAGAGAAATGTGCTTCTTAGTTATGTGCAAATTGTATGAAATTAATTTGTTTTTAAATGGTAGTAATTTAAAATTATCAAGTATGCATAAAATTCAATTAGTACTCAAAATGGCGGTCTATTAAACAATATATTAATCATTAAACATGTTTAGCAATGCATATAGACTAAAACTAATACGATAAATAAATGTGCTTATAAGTTTTGTGCAAATTATATGAAATTAATTTATTTATAAATTGTAGGATTTTAAAATTATCCAGTATCCATACAATTCAAATAGAACTCCTCGATGGTAATATTTCAAGATGGTGGCTACGTAAGTAAACAAGATATTTCATTTTCGTCTTATCCCCACAAAATGCAAGGTAGATGGTCAAAATCAAATATTTTCAGAAATATAGAGTCCATATCATTTCAGGTTCTCTAACAAAACAGCTTAGAATATCCTTAAGTAGTGACTATAATGAGATATAATAACAATTATGCACAGTTCCAGTTACTTCAACTTCAATTTTAAACTGAAAATGAAAATAATTTTAAAAATTAAGTAAGCTTGCGGCAGATAAAAATTATATATTAATACGATTATAATGTAATTCTAATATTACAAATAATAATAATTACTCTAAGTTACTAAACTGTTATTTTAAGTTAAATAAAATGAAATAAAATTAGTAATATAATAGCTCTCTCACACACATTTTGTTTTGCAGTCAAGTTAAGAGAGAAATTCTAGTTAAAATGGATTAGATGTTGTACCTTATAGACATACTGAATTATAGTTAAAATGTAAATATAAGAGAAACCTTTCTTTTAAAAAAAATAAAGATGTAATAATTTTAATACAAAACAGTAAATCAAACTGTTCTTTTGTTTGTTGAATAAAACAGACAGTTCTTTAATTTAGTTATTAATTCTAATCTTTCTGTTCTTTTGTTTTACAGTTTCTCACAACCTTATTTGGTTTCACAATCTTCAGTGGATTGATTTAGGACAATATTATTAAAAATAAAATAAAAATCAAGGTAAGTACTCCATGTAGAGTTTACTGTGATATGGAGAAACTAAAACAGGATATAATCATTATCATCATTAAGTAGGTGACCATGTCTCTCCACAACGTTTGATCTCGAAAGTTATTTATCATTTCTGTTGTTTACTTTCTACCAAGCCATTCTCTTAAGCTGTCTCGTATCTTTTCTCTTTGCTTTCCTCTATCAATTTGTCCATCAATTTTACCCGTTATTGCAATATGTTCCAGCTGTTCACCTCTAATTACATGGCCAACAAAAATTATTGTTTTTTCGTAACTTTGGAAATTAACTCTCTTTTTGCTTTAGCCTCTTTCAAAACGTTTTCATTATCCTTCGCAGCTGTCAATAATGTTCTCAACATTCTTCTGCTAAACCACAATTTTGCAGACTCTAATGATTTTTTTAGATATCAATGAAATGTGGGACTCACAGAGCAAAATACTAATGACAGCAGCAGAAGCAAGTGCTGGACTGAAGAAAATGGAAAAACGAGCTTGGATCTCAGACACCACATGGAAATACATCAAAGAAAGAAGAGAAGCGAAGAGAGCCATGACTAATGTAAAGACAGATCTTGGAAAGGTTCTGGCAAAAGCAACATACAAAGAATTAGACAACAAAGTGAAAAGTTCGGCAAGAAGAGATACAAGAGCTTATATAGACAACTTGGCAGAGAAAGCAGAGACAGCTGCAATTACAGGAGACAGCAGAACTCTTTATACTGTACAAAAGATGCTGACAAACACCTATACATCCAGTGGAACACCAATTCTAGACAAATCTGGATTAATGCTAACAACAAGCGCAGACATAAAAGCCCGTTGGGCGGAACACTTCAAAGAAATTCTTAACCGTCCACTACCTCACAGTTTAATAGATTTTGAAGCTGAAACACCAGCAGCAGAATTAGATGTAAATTTAGATGACTTCACCTTGAGTGAAATAGAAACCACCTTAAAGCTAATGACCAATAACAAGGCTGCTGGAGAGGATAAGTTAACAGCTGAGATCCTCAAGGCAATTGATAGCCATAATTTAATACATCTCCAAAAAATGTTCAACATCATTTGGAAAACAGAGAAGACGCCTCATAAATGGAAAAAAGGAATCATTGTTAAGATCCCAAAAAAGGGCAATCTTAGAGATTGTAACAATTGGAGAGGCGTGACACTTTTGTCAGTTGCCTCAAAATTATTCTGTAAAATCATCCTAAATAGAATAAAGGATTCAATAGATACAGTAATGCGTGAAGAACAGGCTGGGTTTAGAAAAGGGAGAAGCTGTCTTGACCACATTTTCACTCTACGACTTATATTGGAGGAACACATTGAAAAGCAAAAACCTTTTGTACTTAACTTCATCGACTTCAAAAAAGCATTTGATAGTATTCATAGAGATTCTTTGTGGAAAATTCTGAAGCAATATGGCTTACCATCAAAAATCATAAATATTATCAAAGACATGTATGATGGTTACACATGTGCAGTTCGAACAGAGGAAGGACTGAGCGAATGTTTCCCAATAGAAACTGGGGTTAAACAAGGATGTATTTTATCGCCCTTGTTATTTGGAATTGTTATGGACTTCATAATGAAGAAATGCTGCACTGGTAATAAAGGCATCGAATGGATACAAGGAGACCATTTGGAGGACCTGGACTTTGCTGATGACATAGTTCTCATCAGCAATCAGATAAAAACGATGCAGGAAAACACAAATGAACTATCATCAATAGCCAGCAAAATTGGGCTTGAGGTCAATCATGAAAAGACTAAAGTCATGAAAAGTTTAATTCCAACAAGTGACAAAATATACATGGAAAACAAACCAGTAGAAGAGATCGATCACTTCATCTATCTTGGAAGTCACATTGATCGAGAAGGGGATACGAGCAAAGAAATTAGAATCAGACTGGCTAAAGCAGCAATGTCTTTCAGAAGCCTTGAAAAGTTGTGGAAATCAAAACTCATTAGCACAAACACAAAACTTAGGCTATTCAAATCAAATGTACTATCAACCCTTACGTATGCGTGTGAAAGCTGGAAAACAACAAGAGATATAGAAACAAAGTTGAACGCATTCGAAAATAAATGTCTAAGGAAAATACTTGGTATAGAATGGAACGAATTCAAAACAAAACGAGGAAATTAGAGAAATCGCCAATCAACCACTAATATCTTCAGTAATAAAGAAAAGACGATGGTCATACGTTGGACATGTGATGAGAAGAGATAATAATCGAATAGCAAAGCAAGCCCTCATATGGGAAACAACAGGTAAAAGAAAAAGAGGAAGACCCAGGGAGACACTGAGAAGAACATTGATGAGAGAGGCAAGAGCAGCAGGAATCGGCTCCCTCAATGAGATAGAACTGCTTGCACAGAACAGAGACAGATGGCGAGATTTGATAAAATATCTTTAAAAGAAAACTGCTAGAACAAAAATTCATATAGGAGAAGGTGTATCTTGGTCTACGCCCTATGGGCCGGTTACGGCTCGAAAGGTCAATAGATAGATAGATAGAATGATTTTTTTGTCTGTTGTCCTATAGACTATGATTCACATTCATATGTTAAGACTGGCTATACATAACATTTAAGAACTCTTTTTCTTGCTTCTATTGTCAAAAATAGATTGCATAGTATCTTGTTATCATGTTAGAATTTATGTGGTAGGACACTCACACTGAATGTAAGATCTAATTTCATGAAATAAAATAACATAATTATATTTACATTTGTTTGCATCCTTGTTAGGGTATTATTTATAAATATTATTTGTTATATTTTATATGCATGATATTATTGATACATTTTCATTTATTTATTATTTAATATATGATAAAAAATATGACAACCACAGCAATTGTTTACAAGATGTAGTCCCGTGTAAACAAGTGACTATTTTCATCTTATCTCGAACAAGTGCAGAAGTAAGTTCAAAATCAAATTATATTTTCAGGATAATACACGGCTATATCATTTTAGGTTCTCTTGCAAAATAACTAAGAATATCTTCAAATTGTGTTCAAGTTTAATTTTATAAATAAATATGTCACAGTTCTAGATACTTCAATCTTCATAATGAAAGCATATGGGCATTCATTATAATTGTTTATTTGTCATAATTGTCACTTGTAATGTAAAAAATATTAAATTGAGAAAGTAAAAATCAACATTACAATTATAACATCAATCTTATGTTATTACAATAATTATAATTGTTTGGAAAGCTGCTGGACCCAAGCCACAAAAATTAATGGTTTCTGGTATTTTCCGTTTTCTGACATTTCAATTATTTTATTTTAATTCTATGTTTAGTAAATTGTTGTGTTTAGTTTGAATTTTGTAATGTAGATCAGTATTTAATATTTAAACTGAAGGATCAATTTGATTGTCGATCCAGTCATCGTAAGTTACGATCGTCTCCAGTTGATTTGAATTTCTTGTGAAATTTGGTGTCAAAAGTTATCTTCTTTCTTTCATTTTCACAAAATAATATAGTGTAGAGATTAGGAACTGAATTTTGCGTGTTAATCCATTTTTCCCTGACAGCCGTGTGCACAGGGATCCTTCGCCACACAGGTAGGTAACTCCGTCTTCGGAGTTATTCATATATTTATTTCATCCATGAGTAATTGGCGTTTCAATTCGGTCCTCGCTGCTGAGACCAGGGGTGGTTGCCGCAGATAAATAAAAATCTCAAGTGACGCAGTCAAGATTTAAATCCACAACCTCTCTGTCTCGAGGCCGGCGTCTTGCCTTGAGACCAACCAGTACCCCATAAATTATTATAATAACATATATGATTTGCTGGGTCATACTCAGTCATTTTATTTCTGAAAATGAAACCCAAAAAATGTATATGAATTCTGTCATTACATGGAGCCTCGGTGGCTGAGTGGTTAGTGCTCTTCCTGATAAGGACATGGGTTCGATCCGCAGAAGGAGTAGAATTAAAAAAATTTTTTTTAATTTTACCGACAAGGCTCTTGGATTCACTCAGCCTCTAGCAATGGGTAGCAGAGATTATTCTGGGAAGTAAAGGTGGCCTTGTGTTATACCGACCACATCACCTGAAAATGTGCCGTGGTCATAGAAAAATATTGTCACTAAAACCAAATTCTCCATACTTCTAGCAAAGCAAGGGAGGGAAATTAAACAAACAGTATATTTTATTGTAGAGTATAGACTATAATAGATAATAGGCTTTATAATATGCTGGTATAATCAGTCCTTTTTATTGAATCAGAACTCTATCATTACTTCTGATAAAACGACACCATCACAACATACCAGACCTATGTTTCTGTCCATCATAAAACTGTACCTGGCACCGCAGATGAATGCATTTGTCTTCACTTTAAAATAAATAAATTACTGCTCATTTTGAGAGGGATGTAAACAATAATTATTGTCATAACTTTTCTCAGTTGTATCCCTTCTGTCGGTTTTATTCTTTAAATGTTTCCTTTGTTCAGGAAAATATCGTAAGTTGTGATTTTGAGACTAGTCTTGCATTTTCATAACTTTGGCATAAGGTGGAAAGTGGCACCCACCCAATCAGCAAATCAACTAAAATATCAGTGACAAACAGCTGTGAAAAATGTGGGCACTAGCATGACTTGAAGTGCGGAGGGCATCTATTATTTTTCTTATTACTCTTTCAATTTTTGTTACAGGTACACACTTAGAACCATCTAGTATGGATATGACATGGATCATGGAGTCAAACTCTGAGCTGAGAGATGATTCTAAGTATAGTACCTTATGTGCTGAGATCCCAGAGAATGAGGATACGACCTTCAAGTCTGTGAGGTTCAGTGACGTGGAAACAGTGGAGAGGGGACTACATGAATGAGTTGACGTCAACATTAAACATGTTGGTAAGTCTTGAACAGATCCTGTCCTATCCATGGAATCATTGTAGTGAGGGTTCTTCGCATCCATTCAACCAGTCAAAAAGTAGACTTAATACAAGGATACCATGGGGCATAGGTCTTCAACAAACACTTACCAAGCCGTCCTATTTCTTACCATTCACTTAAGGTTGTTCCATGTCTTCTCCATAATCCTCTGCCTTTCAGCTTCCTGTGCCAGCTTTGACGGCCTTAGCCATGACCGATCATATCTGATGCCATGAGCCAGCTATGATTCCCTCAGCCGTGACCGATCAGATCTGACACCATGAGCCAGCTGTGATTCCCTCAGCTGTGACCGATCAGATCTGACACCATGAGAGAGCTATGATTTCCTCAGCCATGACCGATCAGATCTGACACCATAAGCCAGCTGTGATTTCCTCAGCCAAGACTGATCAGATCTGACACCATGAGCCACCTATGACAGCTTCAGTCATGACCAATCAGATCTGACACCATGAGCCAACTGTTACAGCCTCAGTCATGACTGATCAGATCAGACACCATACAACATTATAACTCAGTAGATGTTCAGCTGTAAAAGATTTTATGCATTAAAACTTTACCAGTAAAACACCTGTACAAATTTGCTCTTCTGACATGTCTCCACCACAAAGTGGTAGAGGGGCCTGTATGCCAATATCCCCAAGAGCTGTTCTAGTGGTAGAGGGGCCTGTTGGCCAATATCCCCAAGAGCTGTTCTAGTGGTAGAGGGGCCTGTATGCCAATATCCCCAAGAGCTGTTCTAGTGGTAGAGGGGCCTGTATGCCATTATCCCCAAGAGCTGTTCCAGTGGTAGAGGAGCCTGTGTGCCCATATCCCCAAGAGCTGTTCTAATGGTAGAGGAGCCTCTTTGCCCATATCCCCAAGAGCTGTTCAAGTGGTAGCAGTGCAACCAAGGGATCACCCAAGCTGGACAGGTCAAAGAGCTGGGGCAAGGAAAAGTGAGGCACAAACAAAATGAAATCGGATGCACTGGGCTACATGCCTAACATAACAGTACAAGGTAACTCTCACCATGATGAAACTCCCTGTACAGGTCAAGTCACAATGACACAAATGAAGCTCTTCCCATGATAAAAATTCAGAAGTTTCTAACTTATATTCAGGATTGCTGTCTATGCAGCTTTCATTATCTTTCCCCGCATTTCCGCTATAAAAATTGTTATTATGTAACGCCGCTGACATTGCAGTGTCTGTTGTTTCAGTTTATCTCACAAATTTACTAAAATAACAATTGCCATCCTTATAACCCATTATTTATGACCCTTGCTTTTACCAGTGCTGCGAACACAAAAATATAGTTCAACTTCCAAGACAAATTTAACAAAATTGAAACCATAAAAAAAGAAATGATGGCTTTCACTTTTACTCACAGAAATTATCCAATTATATTATTGTATAAACAAATACAGAAAAGCAGAAAAAAACAAAATGGATAACTAACACCATCTTAGAAAAAATGGAAGAAAGGAGACAAGCGAAGAACACTGCCCAATACAATAAAATAGATAATGAGATACGCAAAATGTGCAAAAAGGCAAAAGAAGACTGGCTCAGCCAAAAATGTAGAGAAATAGAAACTATGGAAAGCAAACAAGACCTAAGAGGAATGCACACAGAAATAAAGAGAATGACTAATAAAAATAAAAAAGCCACAGAAGGTGGATGCATTGCAGACAAAAAAGGAAAATGCTAACAGACAATAAGGATATCATAGATAGATGGCAGGAATATATAACAGAACTATTTCATGATCAAAGGGACAAGAAACCAGTTATAAAATGTACATCAGGCTATAAAATCTTAAAATCTGAGGTGGAAAAAGCTATAAAAACAATGAAAAGGGGAAAAGCAGCAGGACCTGAAAGCATACAGATAGAGATGATACAGGCACTTGAAGATTTTGGCATTGAAGTGATTACAGACATATGCAACGACATATACCACACAGGATACATACCAAATGAACTAAAAACATCAACTTTCATTGCATTGCCTAAAAAGAATGGTGCAGTTGAATGCAGTGACTTTAGAACAATAAGCCTAATGAGCCATGTTACAAAAATCTTGCTAAAAGTTATACAAGGAAGGATTCAGAATAAAATCAATACTGAATTAGATGAGCAGCAATTTGGATTTAGGAAAAATAGCGGGACAAAAGAAGCCATATTCTGCATGAGAACATTAATCGAAAAATACACAGAAGTAAACAAACCAATATATGCCTGCTTCATAGACTACACCAAAGCTTTTGATAGAGTACACCACAAACAACTTATAGAATGCCTAAAAGAGATACATCTAGATGACATGGATATACGACTAATATGCAATCTATACTGGGAGCAAACAGCAATAATAAAATATAACAAAGAGTTCTCTACACCCATTGATATAAAAAGAGGAGTAAGACAAGGATGCATCCTATCACCAAGCTTGTTCAATCTATACACTGAGCAAATCTTTAAAACATCATAGAGATGCCAGGCCTACAAATTAATGGAAAGATAATCAATAACCTAAGATATGCTGACGATACTGTACTACTAGCAGAAAATCCTAAAGACCTACAACAATTACTTAATGAAATAAACACGACAAGCAAAAAATATGGACTAGATATGAATATCAAAAAGACTAAAACTATGATCATAAACAAAGAAAATACTCAAAACCCACAAGTGGATATCAAAATTGAAGGAATAGACCTTGAGACAGTTCAGAACTATAACTACCTTGGACATACTATAACCAGTGATGGAAAATGTACAACTGAAATAAACAAAAGAATAGGAATGGCAAAAAGTAATTTTAATGTCATGAAGGACATACTAACATCAAAACAAATAACACCAGAGCTAAAACTAAGAATAGCAAAATGTTACATCTTCTCAATATTCCTATATGGTGCTGAAACATGGACATTAGACAAGAAAACAGAACAGAGAATTGAAGCCTTTGAAATGTGGATATATAGAAGAATAGGTAGAATTGGATGGAAGGAAAAGAAAACAAATGACAAAGTCTTAAAACAACTAAAAATGAAAAGAGAAATTCTGAACACAATTAGAACAAGACAAATGCGATTCTTAGGCCATGTTAAAAGACACAACAGCCTACTGAAAGTGATCCTGGAGGGGAAAATGCAAGGTAAAAGAGGCAGAGGCAGACCAAGATTAACATGGACGAGTAACATCAAAAGATGGACAAATCAACCGATGACAACCTGCACCATCAAAGCAAGAGATAGAGCAAAATGGCGCTCCATGGTAGCCAACCTTCGTTGCGGAGACGGCACTCAATGATGAATGATAAACAAATATAGGTGTTCAATGTTAATATGAGTGATTAAATGTCGTGAATTAAGCGGATCGCAAAATATTATTAAATCATTTAAGGTCACCAGCGTGGCGAGCACAATAGCAAAAAAAGTAAAAAAATTAAGGTTCCTTCATGTCTTGCTAGATGTATCAGGAATATGGTGTTAGTGACCACTTTTTTTATGACCACAGCACATTTTTGGGCGATGTGGTCGGTATCCTGCCAGGCCGCCTTTACTTCCCAGAAAATTCTCTGGTACCCTTATTTAGAGGCTGGGTGACCCACAGAGCCTTGTCAGTCCAAAATAAAATTCGCCGCTACTGGGATCAAACCTGGTCCATTCTGGTCAATAATTGAGCACACTAACCACTCAGCCACAAAGGCTACACAAAAACATAGACCTACTCCAAATACAGGAGCCACGATAGCTCAGTGGTTAGTGAACTGGACTACAAAGGACAAGAGGTAGGGTTCGATCCCAACCAATGGCTTCCGGGTTCACCCAGCCTTAAATGAGTACCGGATTTTTTCTGGGAAAGTAAAGCGGCACGGGCATAATACTGACCACATTACCTCAAAAATAATGTGCTGAAAGTCTGTAAAATTTATGGTCACTAACACCATATTCCCTTTACGTCACTTGGCATGACGGGGGCTTTTTACTTTCACTTACTCCAAATACAAATTTATCAAAATTGAAATGGCCAAAAAAGTTATGACTTTCACTTCTACCCATAGAAATGATGAAATATAGGTGTTCAGTGTTAATAAGTGAGATAAAATTGTGTGAGTTAGGCGGATTGTAATATAAAATATATAGTGGTGGTGTAATTTTTCTGGGAGTGGCAGGCTAGACAAACATTCTGGTCAGACATTGTAGGAGGGAATTCTGTATTTGAAGTCACGGCTGAATAAAACTATGGTAGAGGTTTTAAAATTCAGGCATTCAGATGTGGACAGTTTATCACTCGCAAATTTTTCTTCTATTAATTCTGGCACATGTAGTCAGCTGTGGGTTGCTGACCTTACTTAGGTCAGTTGCTGGATCAGTGTCTTGGCCCCTGTTGACGAATGTAATGTAGAAGTATTAAAGAAAATGCGATGTGGGTGGGCACCAAGTTGCTCATACGGTAACTGAGTTGAGAGCAGACAGTTCCTGCATCAGGATCAGCAAACAGTGGAGTTGATCAAGATCCTACTCCACCCCTCAGTGGTGCTTCTGGAAATAAACTAACCAGTTTGGCTAAGTAAAAAGGGATCAAAGAGGGTAGGCAACCGAGTGCTCAGAAATGCTGTGTTGAGGGCATATGTGTTAGGCTGAAAGGCTCCAAATAATACAAGAATGCCCACTTAAACCTAGATTACGAGACCTATCTGTGAGTGATATCATAGACTAAAACTATGGTCATAAACAAAGATAATACTCGAAACCTGCAAGTGAATATCAAATTTGAAGGAATACACCTGGAGGTAGTTTAGAGCTATAACTACCTTGGACATACTATAACCAGCAATGGAAAATATAAAACTCAAATAAACAAAGGAATAGGAATAGCAAACAGTAATTTTAATGCCTTGAAAAGTATATTAACATCAAAACAAATAACACCAGGGCTATAACTAAGAATAGCAAAATGTTATATCTTCTCAATAGACCTGTATGGTGCAGAAACACAGACATTAGACAAGAAAACAGAACAGAAAATTGAAGCCTTTGAAATGTGGATTTATAGAAGTATAATTGGATGAAAAGAGAACAAATGATGTTTTAAAAACAACTAAAAATGAAAAGAGAACTACTAAACACAATTCAAAGAAGACAAATGAGATTTTGGGGGCAAGTTAAAAGACACACAATCTTACCAAAAGTAATATTGGAAGGGAAAATACAAAGTAATACAGGCAGACCAAGACTAACATGGACGAGTAACATCAAAAGATGGACAAGACAGCCTGCACCATCAAAGCAAGAGACAGAGCAGAATGATGTTCATTGTAGCCAACCTTCGATGCGGGGATGGCACTCGATAATGATGATGATTTGTGAGTGTTGTTTTCATGATACCGTTGTAAAATTACTACCATTTAATTATTACATTTGGATTTTTAAAAATAGTATTTTCTTTGAACTTTTGCTACACAGCTGTGTGTTTACCCAAGCAGAGACATGAGAATTGGAGGCTGTAATCATTTCCTGGGTTAGATTTATGGAATGAAATTCAACTCCATCGTGCTGTGGCTACTGGAGGTGTTATGTGGTCTATTCATGCAGCTGCCGTAAGTCCATGATACCATACACATGTGAACACCTGCTCTTTAAAACATCTACCATAGTTTTATGCAGTTGTGACATCAAATATGTAATTCCCTCCCACTAAGTTTAACCAGAATGTTTCAAGCCCGCCGCTGCTGGAAAAATTACACCTGGACTATGTATTTTATATTATGATCTGCTTAATTCACAACATTTAATCTCTCATGTTAACATTTTTAATCTAGATTTTTGTATACAGCAGTAAAGTTTAATCATTTCTATGAGTAAAAGTAAATGTCATAATTTTTTTGATCACTCCAATTTTGTTAAACTTGTATCCAGAGAGGATCTATGTTTTTGTGTTCGTTAATATTATTTTTTATCATATTTATAATATTAATAATATCTTACGATCTGCTTAACTCACGACACTTAATCTCTCATATTAACATTTAGAATCTATGTTTGTTTATACAACAATACAACCTAATAATTTCTGTGAGTAGAAGTGAAAGTCATAATTTTTTTGACAGCTTCAGTTTTGTTAAATTTGCATTTGAAGTTGAAACATATTTTTTCTGCCCGCTACGTCGGTGAAAGTGAAAGTCATCAACACTGGGCTATAAGGTGGCAGTTGTTATTTTAACAAATTTATGAGATGAACTGAAAGAACAGACAGGACACTGTTGACAGCGTATATAAACAATTATTTTTACAGCAGCAAGGTGGCGGGGAAGGTTCTGAATGTAGGTTAGAAACAACAGACAGGACACTGTTGACAGCGTTATATAAACGATTATTTTTACAGCTACAAGGTGGCAGGGAAAGTTTCTGAATGTAGGATAGAAACAACAGACAGGACACTATTGACAGCGTTATATAAACAATTATTATTTTTACAGCTACAAGGTGGCGGGGAAAGATTCTGAAAGTAGGTTAGAAACAGCAGAATTGTTGTCAGAGGAGAAAGGTTCTGAATGTAGGTTAGAAACAACAGAATTGTTGTCAGAGGGAAAGGTTCTGAATGTAGGTTAGAAACAGCAGACAGGACACTGTTGACAGCATTATATAAACAATTATTATTTTTACAGCTACAAGGTGGCAGGGAAAGTTTCTGAATGTAGGATAGAAACAACAGACAGGACACTGTTGACAGCGTTATATAAACAATTATTATTTTTACAGCTACAAGGTGGCAGGGAAAGATTCTGAATGTAGGTTAGAAACAGCAGAATTGTTGTCAGAGGAGAAAGGTTCTGAATGTAGGTTAGAAACAACAGACAGGACACTGTTGACAGCGTTAAATAAACAATTATTATTTTTACAGCAGCAAGGTGGCGGGGAAAGGTTCTGAATGTAGGTTAGAAACAACAGACAGGACACTGTTGACAGCGTTATATGAACAATTATTATTTTTACAGCAGCAAGGTGGCGGGGAAAGGTTCTGAATGTAGGTTAGAAACAACAGACAGGACACTGTTGACAGCGTTATATAAAAAATTATTATTTTTACAGCTACAAGGTGGCGGAGAAAGGTTCTGAATGTAGGTTAGAAACAGCAGAATTGTTGTCCAGGGAGAAAGGTTCTGAATGTAGGTTAGAAACAACAGAATTGTTGTCAGAGGGGAAAGGTTCTGAATGTAGGTTAGAAACAGCAGACAGGACACTGTTGACAGCATTATATAAACAATTATTATTTTTACAGCTACAAGGTGGCAGGGAAAGTTTCTGAATGTAGGATAGAAACAACAGACAGGACACTGTTGACAGCGTTATATAAACAATTATTATTTTTACAGCTACAAGGTGGCGGGGAAAGATTCTGAATGTAGGTTAGAAACAGCAGAATTGTTGTCAGAGGAGAAAGGTTCTGAATGTAGGTTAGAAAAACAGAATTGTTGTCAGAGGGGAAAGGTTCTGAATGTAGGCGAGAAAGAATAATTGTTGTCAGAGGGGAAGGTTCTGAATGTAGGTTAGAAACAGCAGACAGGACACTGTTGACAGCGTTATATAAACAATTATTATTTTTACAGCTACAAGGTGGTGGGGAAAGGTTCTGAATGTAGGCAAAAAACAGCAGAATTGTTGTCAGAGGGGAAAGGTTCTGAATGTAGGTTAGAAACAGCAGAATTGTTGTCAGAGGAAGGGTCTCATTTGTGTCAACGCGACTTGGGTCATTTCAGCTACAAAGCATGTCCTGAACAGACATGCATCGTATTTTTTATGGTCTGCACATTTATGCTGATCCAACATCATGGGAAACAAATCCAATACCTAAATGTCACTGAACGTAGTAATTAGGAGGGGTGCCACTGAAAGTAGTAATTAGGATGCTTGCAGGCAGCAATCTGTCAGATTTCAAGAATTTGTATTTTTGAGGTGGTAATTTTTACGGCGGTATAATATAGGGTTAATGTCTATCTAAGAGATAAAGGACTATCAGCTCATTTGAGTATTGGGATAAAAACAAGAAAGAATGAGAAAGAAAGATTGGCGTATGAATAGATGGAAAGAAGTAAGGCAGGTGTTTGAAAGAAAGATTTCAAAAGATAGCCAGAGTAGATTTGAGAAAAAGAAAACTATCTTTATGACACATATTACCATTGCTGGTGTATGTCAGGGAGTCCTCATGACAGAACCGGAGAGATAAAGGCCGCTTGGTCAAAGCGGTCTCAAAGATGTGTGAGAATCAACATTTTTATTTCACCCCTGATAGAAAAAATCCTTTCTATCTACTGCAGGTTTCAAACACAGCACGCAGGCCAGCCAGTGGAGTAGTGGATTCTGACGCACAGCCACGTGCTTCTCAGGACTGAATAGGTAAATCTGGAATAGAAAGACAAGATAGATGAAAGAGAATATTTGTGAGAAATCTAAAAATGTTCAAAATGCTGATGATTATGAATAGACTCAAAATGTAACAAAGCTTGTCAGATCATCGGTCGCATATCACCACTATTGTCCAACATGGAAATAACTCTAGAGGCAAAACGGGCACTCAACAAAACAATCTTCATCCCAACGTTGTGTTACCAATGCCAGTCCTGTACCCTAGATGCAAGATCAATTTAAAAATAACCACTAAAGATATGAAATGTGTTAGAAACAAAACTTGAACCAAGACTAACATGGACGAGTAACATCAAAAGATGGACAAGACAGCCTGCACCATCAAAGCAAGAGACAGAGCAGAATGTTGTTTCATTGTAGCCTACCTTCGATGCGGGGATGGCACTCGATAATGATGATGATTTGTGAGTGTTGTTTTCATGATACTGTTGTAAAATTACTACCATTTAATTATTACATTTGGATTTTTAAAATAGTATTTTCTTTGAACTTTTGCTACACAGCTGTGTGTTTACCCAAGCAGAGACATGGGAATTGGAGGCTGTAATCATTTTCTGGGTTAGATTTATGGAATGAAATTCAACTCCATCGTGCTGTGGCTACTGGAGGTGTTATGTGGTCTATTCATGCAGCTGCCGTAAGTCCATGATACCATACACATGTGAACACCTGCTCTTTAAAACATCTACCATAGTTTTATGCAGTTGTGACATCAAATATGTAATTCCCTCCAACTAAGTTTAACCGGAATGTTTCAAGCCCGCCGCTGCTGGAAAAATTACACCTGGACTATGCATTTTATATTATGATCTGCTTAATTCACAACATTTAATCTCTCATGTTAACATTTTTAATCTAGATTTTTGTATACAGCAGTAAAGTTTAATCATTTCTATGAGTAAAAGTAAATGTCATAATTTTTTTGATCACTCCAATTTTGTTAAACTTGTATCCAGAGAGGATCTATGTTTTTGTGTTCGTTAATATTATTTTTTATCATATTTATAATATTAATAATATCTTACGATCTGCTTAACTCACGACACTTAATCTCTCATATTAACATTTAGAATCTATGTTTGTTTATACAACAATACAACCTAATAATTTCTGTGAGTAGAAGTGAAAGTCATAATTTTTTTGACAGCTTCAGTTTTGTTAAATTTGCATTTGAAGTTGAAACATATTTTTTCTGCCCGCTACGTCGGTGAAAGTGAAAGTCATCAACACTGGGCTATAAGGTGGCAGTTGTTATTTTAACAAATTTATGAGATGAACTGAAAGAACAGACAGGACACTGTTGACAGCGTATATAAACAATTATTTTTACAGCAGCAAGGTGGCGGGGAAGGTTCTGAATGTAGGTTAGAAACAACAGACAGGACACTGTTGACAGCGTTATATAAACGATTATTTTTACAGCAGCAAGGTGGCGGGGAAAGGTTCTGAATGTAGGTTAGAAACAACAGACAGGACACTGTTGACAGCGTTATATAAACAATTATTATTTTTACAGCAGCAAGGTGGCGGGGAAAGGTTCTGAATGTAGGTTAGAAACAACAGACAGGACACTGTTGACAGAGTTATATAAACAATTATTATTTTTACAGCTACAAGGTGGCAGGGAAAGGTTCTGAATGTAGGTTAGAAACAACAGAAAATGTTGTCAGAGGAGAAAGGTTCTGAATGTAGGTTAGAAACAACAGAATTGTTGTCAGAGGGGAAAGGTTCTGAATGTAGGTTAGAAACAATAGAATTGTTGTAGAGGGGAAAGGTTCTGAATGTAGGTTAGAAACAGCAGACAGGACACTGTTGACAGCGTTATATAAACAATTATTATTTTTACAGCTACAAGGTGGTGGGGAAAGGTTCTGAATGTAGGCAAGAAACAGCAGAATTGTTGTCAGAGGGGAAAGGTTCTGAATGTAGGTTAGAAACAGCAGAATTGTTGTCAGAGGAAAAGGTCTCATTTGTGTCAACGCGACTTAGGTCATTTCAGCTACAAAGCATGTCCCGAACAGACATGCATCGTATTTTTTATGGTCTGCACATTTATGCTGATCCAACATCATGGGAAACAAATCCAATACCTAAATGTCACTGAACGTATTAATTAGGAGGGGTGCCACTGAAAGTAGTAATTAGGAAGGGTGCTACTTATAGTAGTAATTAGGATGCTTGCAGGCAGCAATCTGTCAGATTTCAAGAATTTGTATTTTTGAGGTGGTAATTTTTACGGCGGTATAATATAGGGTTAATGTCTATCTAAGAGGTAAAGGACTATCAGCTCATTTGAGTAATGGGATAAAAACAAGAAAGAATGAGAAAGAAAGATTGGCGTATGAATAGATGGAAAGAAGTAAGGCAGGTGTTTGAAAGTAAGATTTCAAAAGATAGCCAGAGTAGATTTGAGAAAAAGAAAACTATCTTTATGACACATATTACCATTGCTGGTGTATGTCAGGGAGTCCTCATGACAGGACCGGAGAGATAAAGGCCGCTTGGTCAAAGCGGTCTCAAAGATATGTGAGAATCAACATTTTTATTTCACCCCTGATAGAAAAAAATCCTTTCTATCTACTGCAGGTTTCAAACACAGCACGCAGGCCAGCCAGTGGAGTAGTGGATTCTGACGCACAGCCACGTGCTTCTCAGGACTGAATAGGTAAATCTGGAATAGAAAGACAAGATAGATGAAAGAGAATATTTGTGAGAAATCTAAAAATGTTCAAATTGCTGATGATTACGAATAGACTCAAAATGTAACAAAGCTTGTCAGATCATCGGTCGCATATCACCACTATTGTCCAACATGGAAATAACTCTAGAGGCAAAACGGGCACTCAACAATACAATCTTCATCCCAACGTTGTGTTACCAATGCCAGTTCTGTACCCTAGATGCAAGATCAATTTAAAAATTAACCACTAAAGATATGAAATGTGTTATAAACAAAACTTGAAAAAAGCTAGAAATAATTCCTGCCATAGAATACATAAAGAAACAACAGATAAAATAGTTTGGCCTCGTGACAGGACAGAAAGACCAAAACACAACATATAAAGCTTTCAATTAACATTGTGAGAACACCAGACCCAAGGGCTGACCATGAGAAAAAATGGATTGATGGAATATTAAAAACACAATGAAACATAACAGCAGGAGAGAACAGCGAGGAGTCAAAGACCACAAACTATATCTCCCCTCGATGCTAAAAGGCAAATGAGGAAGGAAAGAAGAAGATAAAGGTTATGTACAAGACTTGAATCAGCATCTTAGCACGCGAGTTATCCTCATATGTGCTTGGCCACCTATCCAGAAGTGTTCTGAGACATCTGAATAGTGTCGCTTCTGGCATCGAAACTCATGATGCGAGACCGCATTTCTCACCTTCCCAGAGTACTACCCTGGTACCCATTTCTGCCAGCGACAGGGTTAGTCGCAGGGATATTTTTTTCCAACCGCAAGTACAATTCACACCGCTTCCAGCGAGAATCAAACATGGGTTGTCCAAACGTCGGTAGCCCAGTCAGGTGGTTTTTCCAAATAGGGTATGAAAGCCCATTAGAAGAATATGATTTGAGAAATATGATTCTCAATGTTCCATGACATTGACACATATCATGACTTGTTTTCACAGACAATACGGCTACTTCTCTCCCCTGGAGCTAATGTGAACATAATGGACTAGAATCATATGTTACCTCTGTCACTGGCTGTGGCCATACAATGACCAGATGTAGTTAAACTTCTTATTGAAGAAGGTCAGTCTATTTCTAACAAATTATTAGTAGAGACAGATCAGATTAAAACATATTTGTTTTTTACATGCCAGCTTTATATCTCTGAAGTCTACAGGGACTGAATACTTGTATGAATATCACTTTTTCCTATTTTTTTTCCACTCTGGTAGTCATGTGCTTAGGTGCCTCTCTCATATAGGCAGGCATTCTCCAACTTTAGAGGTACTTTCATTTTTAATCTTCCAGAATTTTTGTGTATGTTGGATAGATTTTTTCCAATCTGATTAGCCCATACAGTGATCATTTTCAACCTATTCCTTTCTGTTTCCAGCTGCTACCAAGTTTTCTTTAACATGCTCAGAGTGCACATGGAGACCTCCAGCCTTTTGCCATTATCCAACAGGTCTAGCTTTGAATCTCACTACCAAGAGAGCAGGGGAGATAATGCAATGAAGAAACCATGGCTTCAAAGTGAAAAGTTCCCACCGTCTGTGTTGTAATTTGTCCCCAGTACCTTGTCCATATACCGACATTTGATCTCTACAGCCCTCAAAACATCTGTTACGTTATAATGTTGCGTTGCATCAGATCTGACTGGTCATGACTGTGGCTGTTAAAGTCAGCTCACGTCAGTGAAGTATTAATTTTTTCTATTTTTGATTATTCTGCTGGTTTGAGCTGCATTTTTGTACTTAGATTTGTAAAACTAATCTTCTACTTTCCTTCCTTATGTGCCTTTCAGCTTGGAAGGGAGATATATTTTCCGCTCTTCTGTTTGTCTCATCTGCTATGTTTCTTTGTGTTTCTAATACTCCGTCAATCCATCTTTTTTGTGGTCAGCCGTTGAGTCTGGTGTTCTCACATTGTTTATTGAAGGCTTGTTGTGTTGTGATCTATCTACCTTACCATGTGGCCAAACCATTTTATCTGTTGTTTCTTTATATATTCTATGGCAGGAATTATGCCTAGCATTTTTTTCAGTTCTACATTTCTAATCTTATCTCTCAGGCTGTTTCCTGTTATTTGTTCTTGAGTCTAGAGTCCAGGTCTGGCATTGGTAGCACAACAATGTTATGTAGATTGGGTTGTAGATTGCCCATTTTACCTCTAGGAGTTATTTCCTTGTTGGACAATAGTGGTGATAGCTGTCTGATGATTTGACAAACTTTGTTGCATCTTGAGTCTATTTCTGCTGTTTGTGAATTGTTGTTGTGAATAACTGATGTTACAAATGTCCAAATTCTGTCAAAAAGAATATTTTAATTCAAGCATATCTTATGGGGAGTGGGGGGGGCGCGCTGGGTGGTCTAAGACAACAGCCGCTAGACAAGACAGAAAATGAATGCCCAAGACAAGAATGTCCCGGGTTCGATTCAAACTGATGGTGAAAAGTTATTTTAATTAATAAAATCTAATCTATGGCTTAGAATAGTGACACTGTGACCTTCTAGGCATGTCGTAAGAGGCGACTAAGGAGGTTGATTGATGGCTTGACAAGCTGTCATTGTAAAAAGTATTGTTATGGAAACAGCGCCATATATTTTAGAGCAGTGATCTCTGCAACATGTGCCACTTTGGCAAGCAAGGTTTCTGTTTTTGAGATTGTCGTTCTGCCCTATGTGCCGTCTTCGGCTCGAAAGGACAATAGATAGATAGATAGAATCTATGGCTTTACCCTCCCCTGATCTCTGGGTAGTGTGGTCCGAAGTTATAAAATAAAATTAATTAATGTAAATTAGTTTTTAGTGAAGTTTTAAACTTTACCATAAATGTGGGAATTAACAACCTTGATTCTTGATCCTACCACATGTGTCCATCTTCTTTCCTTAAATGTAGATGAGATCGTTGGTTGCATGGCCATTTCTCTTATCTCAATATTAGTCTTGAGATTGCATGGCCATTTCTCTTATCTCAATATCATAGCTCGTTTCAAATCACGTGCCCAACTTCAAAACGCTATTACTCAGTATCCGTTTGTTAAAAACTGTTGAAATTTTCCAAATGTTATTAGAATACAAAAGACCCTTTAAATGTATATTTAACAAATATCTTGCAGCTGCAGTTTTCTTAAAGCGGCGAATTTCTTTGATGTTTGTCAAAATTGTAAATTGTGAACCCCTAAATAATAGAAATTACCGTAGTTGCTGGTCTATGATTAATTTTCACTAGGTAAAGGCGTGGCCGTAATGGGGAAATAACGGAATATAAAACACCAGGAGAATTATTGTCTTCTCAGTTCGAGGACGGACGATAATATCAAGGTATACCTGTATGTCCAATTTTCATAGTTGTGTGGTCCTGAAAAGGACCGTTTGTTGAACTAATTTAAGGTAATATAGGGGCCAACATTGTGGGGGCTATATACTTTCATTCTGAATCAGACGAGTCTAAAAGATTAATAACTGTTTGGGGTTGAACATTCCACAAACCATCATTTTTCCAATATTCCTCTTCCTGTTTTAAGACGTGGTCTTCACATTTAGCCCAATAATCTTTGTCTATATTTAATAAAGCGAGATTAGCAAGAGTCTTTACATCGCATATTTTGAATGTTGTATTTTCATCTGCCACTTGTCCTTTTAATTTGCCCAGATTAGTTCTATTGGATTTAAATGAGCATGGTAAGGTGGCAGCCTCAAACTTATATGACCGTGCTCTTGGATAATCTTATCTATTTGAAAAATCTTTGTCCTTTGTTTTTGCTTTACTAGAGATAGTAATTCAGGTTTTAAGTACATGTTATTAAATTGTATGTGCTCCTTTGTGAGCCATATCTTAATAGCATCTTTTGTACTGGATGACGTCAGGACTTTATCTTCAAGTGCAACAATGTTGTGGTACGCTGCATTGTCCATTATTAGGCAAGATGGTCGATCTAGTGATGGGAGAACAGAATTTTCAATCCAATGTCTAAATATGTGACCATTCATCTCAGAGTGATAATCCCTTTGTCTATGAATTTTGAAAGAAAAATGAGCTCTGCATTCTGTATTAGTCCATGTTGTCGACTACCTGCATGAGCAATTATCAAGCGCTGTCCTTTGCTGCTAGGTATTAATCTCTTAATCTTTCCATCTGATGACTGCCATTCCCTTTGGTTAGTGTGGTGAGCATTGATCCATGTTTCATCCAAGTACACAATATCATAACCTTGCTTGCGCACCTCTTTTACTTCACGTAAGTACTTGCTTCTCATGACTACTATATGTGGCTTCTCACAGATGATGTTTCGTCCATTGGAATACTTTCTGAATGTAAAGCCTGCAGCTCTCACATTCCTCCATAATGTAGACTTTGATATTTCAATACTGTTGTTCTTTTTACCGATACTTTTAATTTTCTTATTGTAACAGTTTCATTCATACCCAACATTTTGCGAATTTCACTTCTAATAAGTTCACTGTCGAAATTATCCAACATTTTTGCTCTTCCTTGTGATTTTGTATATTTTGAACATTGACGGTCACGTGCTTGAATCCAGCGATTAAATGACCGTTTAGATAAATCCAAAATGTGTCTTGTCCTATTCTCAGGGTTTTCTAAAGAATGAAATAATCTTCCTCGTTTAGCCTCTTTGCAAAAATAGTCATACATTTTTATTGCGATGTTTTGTAAACTGCAGAATTTCATTTTAAGACTCATGATAAATGTTATCATTCCACGTCTCCACCTATGAATGAACGGAAATGGAACACACAATTTCTTGTGTTTTTTACAAGTGTCTAATTGTGTCACAAAACCACGGCGAAAGCGTGCAAACACGTCAATTTTACCATGTATGGAGTTTTACTCGCTATTTTAACTTAAAATACTGTAAACATTAAGTTTTGACTACATCAATGGGTCGTTATAAATTTATATAAATCAAATAAGCAACAATAATAACCAAATGTTTTTTTTTAATGAAATTAATTCCCTGTTGGGTTCTAATCATTATAACTTTACATGGAAATTTTGAACAACTTACAACAAGCGGTTAAAAAGCTATCGATTTTAAAAGTTGGGCACGGGTTATGAAACAAGCTATAGTCTTGAGATTGCATGGCCATTTCTCTTATCTCAATATTAGTCTTGAGATTGCATGGCCATTTCTCTTGTCTCAATATTAGTCTAGAATTCATCCCATTGTATTTGAAATCTTTGATTGTATGACAATTTCTCTTATCTCAATATTAGTCTAGAATTCATTCCATTGTAGATTTGATCTTTTGTTGCATGGCCATTTCTCTTATTTCAGTATTAGTCTAGAATTCATTCCATTGTACACAGAGTATTATTCTTAAGACATTTGTCTTGAAAAGCGGTTACTTTTCTCTCTTTTGATATTTTCCAGCTTTCACATACATAGGTAAGTATTGTTAATACGTTTGAGTTGAATATTCTAAGTTTGGTTTTCTTGCATATCATTTTTGATTTCCATATTTTGTTAACCCCATAAGGTTCTACAATGGTTTCCCCACTTATTATTAACAACCTACTGTCTATTAAATGAAAGGAACTAAATTATGGAAATGTGAAGAGAAAAAAGAGCTGCTCAGACAATTTCTGGGAATTGTTCAGTTGGTATTGTTTGACCATTTCTAAAAAAAGTTTCATGAAATTGCAGAAAATAAAACACAGGCTTAAAGAGCTGCAGTTGAAGAGCTAAGAAGTACTTTATCTTCCTTCTGTAATAATTTCATTCATCATTAATGGGTTTGTTTATTTCTAGGAATCATCGCAGGCCATTCAAAATTTGGTTGAAGAGATGAAGCTACTGGGATCTCTCACAACTTTATTGCTATCTAAAGTGTTCGGAGGCTGCTGTCTTAGGAATTGGGCATACCATTCTATACAACACGAGCTCACACACACACACATTTACACAACCACACTCTCACATAAATCAAGGGAAGTAATCATACAATAAAAGAAAACAAAATGTTTCAGTTTTAAATTGTTGAATTTATTCTTGTTTATGTTCAGTCTTCTATATTTTCTTCTGCTACTGATCTTTCTATATCTTCATCTTCTGCTATTGCATCTTTTTGTTCTGCTGTTTCTTATTATTCATCTTCTTAATTTCTATTTTCTTCTTCCTCTTTTTCATCACCTTTATTTTCATTTCTTCTATTTTTACTTCCTTTTTTTTTTTCCTCTTCATCTTTCTTCTGTTTGTTTCTACATCTTCCTTTGTTCCTACTTCTGTTACTACTATTTCTTTTTCTTCTTCCTTTATTTCTTCTTCATTCCATAACCTTGGGGATTGTTGGGTCACCACTGACAGACCTCATCAACGTTGTCCTTTACTCTCTACCTCTGATCTTTCTTTGAAACTGAAAGTTGAGACCTGTCCATTGTTTCATGGTTTCAAAGTTGAGCAGAGGCTTTTTACCCTTGTGTTCCAGGGACAACTAGTCCTCACACCATCGAGTACACCTTAGCAATTCTTAGTGTAAGCACGACACAAATTGACAGGCTAGAGAAACTACAGAATGAAGCTATACACATTATCTTGGGGTGTACGAGGAACAGTGTAGCAATGAGGTATCTTCTTGACTTTCCAACCATAGATGACGGGATCAAGATCTAGATAGCACAAGCATACCTGAAGATAAGGAGCATCCATTACACCACAAGCTCAACACAGTGAAGGGTGTGAGGCTAAAATGAGGCCAATCATGGGTGGGCCGAGCAGATGTCAGCAGACAGGCATGTGGTCCTACCAAGATCAACGCTGGTGGGAGTGGATATCGGTGCCTACATCATACGGGAACATTCTCGTGTATTATCACACTAGACGGGAAATGGGAACAGAACTCAGTTGCGATAAATGCAGAGGTCAACAGTCTTATCTGGGATAGCACCAATGAGAAAGATGCAGTCATCTCTATAGATGAATCTGTAGAATTGCACCAGAGGAGTGCATGGGCATTTACAGCATGCTCGGCAGGCAGAATAGTCCAAGAAGACAGTGGTGCATACGTTATGACCCCGAATAGCATGACTATGGAGGTGATGGCAGTGACCAGAGCATTCACTTGGTTAGAGTCACAAGACTACAATCACACCTGTATACTGAGTGATTTGATGAACATAAGAAAAGTGGAGGCGAGCTCTGTATGCAGGAAATGGGTAGAGTCATTGCAGAAGTGAAAAACATGTAGGGTCAACTTTGTCTACATCCCTGGACATTCAGGAGTACAGGGAAATGAAAGGGTGGACAGACTGGCTTTTGACAAACATGAGTCCACCTCATTCCTTCCGATGAAAGAGATGGGAGTTAAGATAGGCACAGCCAGAAATGAGAAACTCAGTGGCCGTTTAAAAAGACTTATCAACCAACAAAGAACTGGAGTCGTCAGTAGTTGGACACCGCGGGACTTACTGAGGAGGGGATCTGAGCACCTATGTACATGTTCGGAGTGCAATGGTGATGACCCGCAAACAACTCAATACGCTGCTACTTCCAGATATGGTGGTCTTCTTGAACTAGTATCTGTGTAGTTGGCTGTTATCTGGGATACGATGTTCTTCCATGTTGCTTTATGAAATCGCTTTGAGTTCGATGGAAACGTGTGCCATAGAGTTTGATGTTATGTGTTAATGTTATGCGTTTATGTTATATGATGATGTTATTTGTTATATGTTATGTTGACGTTAAATGTTTATGTCAGGTCAAAGGGAAGTCTGCCATGTATATCTTTTCGCCGATCGCCATAATGGTTGTTTTCTGGACGTTCAGTTTGGCTCCACTGCCCTGACTGACATCTTTGAACGTCTCTAATATGTTCTGGATGGATCTTTCTATTGGTGGGAAGAAAATAGTGTCGTCTGCTTAGGTGGACAGTTTTTGTTCTCCCCTGGCTTGTATAAAGGTGCCCCTTAGGCTGCATCTTACCTGATTTATTCTAAAAGTGGCGCTATGCGAGTATACAGGGTAACGGGGGCAGCGGGCATCCTTGTCTCACTGAACTACATGGAACAAATTATGGAGTTATATTTCTTAAAAGTGACCACACAACCATGACCTTACATCGAACAAATGATAGAGATCAATATCGTCTTTCTCACCGACGACCGTAACGACCGTGTCCTTCCATGGAACAAATGATGGACATTAATATCATATTTCTTATAGGCGACCACACAATCATGCCCTGCCATAGAACAAATGATGGACATTAATATCATATTTCTTATAGGCGACCACACAATCATGCCCTGCCATAGAACAAATGATGGACATTAATATCATATTTCTTATAGGCGACCACACAATCATGCCCTGCCATAGAACAAATGATGGACATTAATATCATATTTCTTATAGGTGACCACATTACCATGCCCTTACATAGTAGAAATGATGGACATTAATATCATATTTCTTATAGGTGACTACACAAGCAAGACAATTTCTCTTTTTATTTATTGGAATTTTCTTCTCAGCTCTACTGTTGAGAAAGTTAATATCTTATGCATACTTCGTTTATGAATGAAACCAAACCTTGAACTAAGAACAGCTAATGTGACCAACGAGCTTCCGAGTAACATCAAAATACAGACAAATGCCACTCTCTCACCAAATATCATGAAGACAACACACAGATAATATTATGGATCTACTTCTACAGAATACGACAAAGATGATGTCACTAGATAGGACACACACACTGCGGCAGCCATTTGGGAAGATGACAAATTATGATCTTTGAAGAAACATTTTTTTTTTAAATTCTTTATTTCTCCAAAGACAATACATTTTTATGAATCGATGATGATGATGAAGAAGGATATTACATAAATGTTCAATGTGATTAAAAGTTGAATAAATACATTTCACCACACAACCAAAAGGATTTAATTAAAGGAGTGCCAGGGGCGACAATAAAGCTGATTACCCTGACGTCTGTGTCGGCGGCTTAAAAGATAACACTTTCTTTTATGCCTGGCGTCTATCGCCTGTCGCTACTGATTGTAGCAAACGAGGCGACAATAGCCTCGAGCACCCCAACCTCTGTGTTTGGGATCTCGTCAGGCGACTGTATTGATAGTTTGCTTTGATGTCTGGTGTTTATCGCCACCAAGTGTGGCAGACAAGGGAGAGAAAGACTTGAAAGGGGAAATTTATTCACTCACATTCTTCCATTCATTCTTGCAAATTAAATTTCATTTTTTGAAAATGGACAAAGATTTTTTGTTAAAAATATGTAAAAACAAATTGGCATTAAATGTTTTGGATTGGTAAACGGCAGCATTTCTGCAAGCCCACACTAAATATCTATATTCCGATAACAGAATTAGAGATTTAGTGTAGGATTGTTGTGTTGTTGTTTTTGGCAGTGTGTTGAGCATGATTGATCTGTATATGTCTACCTTCTGTATAGTGTGTGTTTCTAGTGTGTGTTGTAACTCGGTTCTTGCTGGTATGATTGTGCTGCATTCGTAGAATATGTGTTCTGTTTCTTGTATGTTTCGTCTGCAAAGTTTGCATTTGGCTGCCTGTCCTGTGGGTGTCATGCTGTATATGAGTCTGTATGTGATTTCCCTTGCTTTGGGAGCGATGTGTGGGTTGTGGAGGTTTGAGAAAGTGCTGGTGTAGTCTGTGAGATAGTATTTTTGGCCTCTCTTGATTCTGAGCTGTAATGGAGGTGCTTGCTGTTTAATGAGGTGTTTGTAAATGGTGTTTGTCTTTTGATGTAATAGATTGTCATGTCCTTGGATGGCTTGAATGCAAGTTTTGTAGAATGTGGGTATGGGGCCAAAGTGGTGTGGTATTGAATTGTTTGGCTTTATGAATTTGAGTAAACTCAGTCCCATGTAGTAGTGTGCGAAAATATGATTGTCTGGTTGTTGGATGATGATGCTCACGTGGCTTATCCTGAGAGCTGTAATTTTTGTGTGTATGTCCTGTAGTGAAATCCCTCCTTGTTTTTTGTGTTGTATTAGTGTTTTGTGTTGTATGCTGTGTATAGTGTGTCCAAAAACAAAATGTCTTATTAGTTTTCTTATTTCTGTGATTGTTGGTTGAGGTGGGAGCAACTGTAGCTATGTATGTTAGTTTTGGGATGATTTAAGTGTTTACAATGATGCTCCTACCAAAAATTGTGGATGTTTTGTATTTGTATCTCTGCAGTATGTCTGTTATCTGTGTGACTAGGTTCTGCCATGTTGGTTTGTGTGTTCTGTTTGGGTTGCAAGGATATGTTATTCCGTACAACTTAATGTTAGTGACAGGTGTTAGAGCAGAGGAAAAGTCCACTTTGTTCTTCCACCTGCCTATGCGCATGATGACTGATTTATGTGTGTTTATCTGTGCCCCGCTACCTTTCCCAAATTCTGTAAATGTATTGAGGATGTTGTCTATTGATGTAATGTTTGATGGAAAGAAGACAGTATTGTCAGCGTAGGCTAACAATTTCTGCTCTCCTTTCCCTGGTGTGAATGTACCTTTTATAGAATTGTCTTGTCTGATGCTCTTTAAGAGCGGTTCTATGGTCAAAGCGTAAAGTAAAGGAGAGAGAGAACAACCCTGTCGAAACGATCTGGTTAGTCCGAAGGCTTCTGTGAACGAATGGTTCACTAGAACTTTACTTTCAGGTCTAGAATACAGAATGTGTATCCACTGTCTGAAGCTTCTTCCTATGTTGCAGTTCAGTAGTGTCTTGTGGAGAAAGGAATGAGCTACTCTGTCGAAGGCTTTTTCTTGGTCGAGAGATAGAATGGAAGACTGACTGTCTTTGTCATGAGTGTACGTTATGATGTCTCGTATAAAGTGTGTGTGCTGGTGGATGTTTCTGCCCTGTACACTGCACTGTTGATCTTTGTGAAAGAGTATTGCCGTGAAGGGTTTGAGTTTGTTTGTTAATGCTTTTGTTACAATCTTGTAGTCTGTGTTAAGTAGTGAAATGGGTCTGTAGTTTTTAAGAAGTGATTTGTCTGTGTTGTCTTTGCGGAGTAATGTTATGTAAGACATGTTTAAGCTTGGAGGAAGTTGTTTCTTTGTGAATGAGCGTACATTCTGAGAAGAAGAGGGCCTCGGAGAGGAAAGAAATGTTGGAAGAATTCTATTGTGAGCCGTCAGGTCCCGGAGATTTGTTCTTTGGCTTTGATTGTACTGCATTTGTTATGTCAGCTAATGTGAGTTCTTCGTCAAGTTTTTCCCTGTCAGCGTCTGGTAGTTTCCTTGTGTATTGCATGAATTTGTCTTGTATGTTTGAATGTGTGTTACTTTCCGTATAGAGGTTCCTGTGGTAGTTTTCAAATGCTTTTGTTATATTAGAAGTGTCAGTCTGTGTGTTGCCGTCTACGTCTATTATTGTCCCTATTTGTCTGTTTCGTTGTATGCTCTGTTCTATTGCCATGTATTGTTTGCTGGAGTTTTCTGTGTGATTGTTTTTAAGCCTGTGCGAAGCAGTGCTCCGTGGAATTTGTGATGTCTGTGCTGTTCCAACTCCTCCTCTAGTGTGATGATGTTGGGTGCATGTCTGTCTATTTGTTTTGTTAATTTGATGGCTTCTTCTAGTAATTTTTCTTGTCTTAATCTGTCTTTGTTTATCCGTAGTGTTAGAATCTGTGTTCTTTCCCGTTAGTGTTTTTGAGGAGTTCCCAATGTTGCTGTATATCGTCTATGTCTTTGTCGTCAGAGTATAACTGGATAATTTGTTTAATATGTTCTGTATATGTTTTGTTCTGCAGTAGGGTGTTGTTGAATTTCCAGTGAGGTGACCTCCTGGAATGAGTGTTTGTGTATGTGGTGTTAATGTTGCAACGACTGCCTTGTGGTCTGTAAACTGGAGTGTTTTTGTGATATGTGTGGCCTGGCTGATGAAATTTGTGGACAATCAATAAATCCTGTCTAGCCGTGTAGCCCTGTTGTGGGAGTGGTTTTTTGTGTGTGATGCCCATGCCGTGTGGGTGTGTGTGTGTCTATCTGCATCAGTCAAACCATGAGTGTCAATTATTGTGTGTAAAATATCCATTGGTGATTGTCATCTTTACTTGTTTTCCTTATCTGCTTCCTGACCTCTCCTCCAATGATGTCCATATCTGTTAGGACGCAGTTAAAGTCTCCCTCTAAAATAATATTTTGTCCCCTGTATGAGCCTGCAAGCAGGCTCTCTAGTCTGTCATAAAAGATAGGTTGCTGTCCGTAATGTGGTGGTGCATGTATGCAGAGTATGGTGTATGTGTGTTTGTTGTCGTCTTTTACTTGAACTATGCTGTCCTGCCGTTGCTATCTCTGTCTTTCCTAATGATCGTCCACCTGTCTGATGTTTGTAAAATTGCCACACCTGAACCTGTTTTGTTTGTGGCTAGGCTGAAACACGCGTGCCGCAGGCCTAGCCGTGTTGTGATGCAGGATGTGTGGTTGTCTATGTTTGTTTCCTGTAGTAAAATGAAATCTGGCTTGTGTTTGTGTGCGAGTGTTGTAATCTTATTTGGACCTGAGGCCCCTAATGTTTAATGTTAAAATGATTATGGTTGCTGCCATTTGCCAAATGATTATAAAAATAAATTCTATTTACATATATACATGCAAAAGTATTTATAAATGAAATAGTTATAACAATATAAGTGCACACAGACCTGCACTTGCATTCACCCACGTGTTCGCAAATAATTTTGATAAAATTGGTACATTCACCACAAGCTCACAAATAATTATAATAAAACATGTATATTCGCCCACGTGCTCCCAACAAGTTATTATAAAACAGGTACATTCAACCACGTGCTCACAATAATTTTGATATAATTGGTACATTCGCCCACATGCTCACAAATAATTTTAATAAGACATGTACATTCACCCACGTGTTTACAACAAGTTAACATAAAACAGGTACAATCACCCACGTGCTCACAAATAATTATAATACAACATATTTATTCACCCACGTGCTCACAACAAGTTATATAAAAGTAACGTAAAAGGTTATAGGAATATAACAATTTTCTAATGGTACACTTACGTGTCTCTGACCATGAAATTAAAATTTACACATACGATACACATTATGCTATCGAATTTTAAAAACAGTTAATTCTTTGTCTTTTTTAGAGTTTGTTTTTTTTCCGTGGCGTCGGCATCTCCTGCATCGAGTCGTCTTCAGTGTCTGTGTTAATGATTAAGCGCCCCATTGTGGGGATTTCCACTTGTGTTGGCTCTTCTTCGCTCTCGAGCTCTGATGATTCTGTTGAACTTCTCTTCTGTTGGCTGTAATGCCGGCGTTATTTGCCAGCCTGAACTGTGACGTCACTGTTTGGTGTTTCGCCGGTTATCTGACTGTCAACTTTGGTCTTGTTGTATTCTACTGTCTCTTCTCTTGTGACTGTCTGGTTGACAGCGGTCGATTCCTCTGATGGGAGGTCTTATTGGTTGGCTACGGCTTCGGCAATAACTATTTGCCTCTCCCTTTCCTCTATGAGTCGCCTTTCTTGTCTCTGCTTTTTCAGTGGACATTGACTGTCCCAGTGAGCATCACTGGTACAGTGCGTACACTGTGTACGGCGGGCTGGCAATGTCACCCACGTGCTTACAATTCTCCCACTTCTTGATCTCACTTTCATGTAGTGAGGGATTTTTACGTTTTCAACTGGTCTATACCTGAACATCCAATCATAGGTGATTCCTATTCTGGCTACTTCGGCTTCTTTTGTCGCCTGTCATCTTTGCGACGAGTTTTTCTACTTGATCTTTGTCGATGGTTGGGGGTAACCAATGGATCACCCCTTTCTGTTTTTACTTCTTCACGTGTTCGATTTCGATTGAGATTTTGGTGAGGCCAAATCTATCTTTTTTTTCCTTCCAGTCTCTTGTAGTGAATTATATGTGCCACCGAACTCAGTGTAAAGTACCACTTGAATGGGCTATGTAAGCGGTACAGGGTTGTGATGCTGTTCTGTCCAATACCGAAGGGTCCGGACAGAACTCCCAGCAGAAGGTTAAAGTTCACCTTTGTAATGTCTTGTCCTGCGACGTTGAGAACAAGTGTTTCACTTCTGTGAATGAGGTTTCCCTCAAAGTCACCATCTAACTCAAATAATGGCACCTCCATATTTCCGTGACGTATACGTCACCACAGAACACAAAAAATAAAGCACAATCCAATGGAAAAAAACAATTTTGGTTGGTTTATAAATATTCACTAGAATTTCATAAACCTGGTGAAGAAACATGTACGTGAAATTATTAATATAAGCTTTAGCAAATTTATTTTTTTTTTTTCCCCACTCAGTGATTTATATTTCCTCCCGCACTCCTATAATGAAGAGGCAGGAGATTTGTTTGTGTGAAATCGTTTCAAAATCGTGGATTCCCTGGGCATTGCCTAAATGATTACATTACCTATAAATGGACATTGTTTCTTTTTGATTTAATACTAAGGCCTATCAACAAAAGTATAAATTATTTAAGAATGACATTTTAGATTAATGATTTTATACATGAAAAAAGTGACATTTAAAGTGATTTAAGGTGACATTGTTTAACTACTTAACTCAAGCTATCTAAAAAACGTAAAATTAAAAATAAAAAACCACTAATTTATAATCAATCAATTATAATCAATATGTGCATGAAAGATCTATAATTAAAGGACCTATTTATTTTAGCTAGGTTGGGGAAGTGGGGGATGGATCTGCCTTCATTCACTCTCTCATTCTCTCTATGATGGACATTTGCTTTTTCAAGTATATGTTTAAGAAAATTCCTGGTTCATACGTTCGTCCTCTGAATTTTGTTTCATTGCGACAGACCCAATATAAACCAATACAAAATAAGAAAGTAGAGAAACTGAAATGTTGTGGTGTTCTGGTGTCATGTTTGGTATCGTATTTAGTATTATCGCTCTGTATATGTCTACTTTGTGTTTGGCATATGTTTGCAGCGTGTCATGCAGTGCTTGGATTGTTGATGTGATGGTTGGGCATCTATAGTATATGTGTTCTTCATTTGCTTGTGTGTTTGTGTTGCACATTTGGCATTTGTCTCCTTGTTCCAGTGGCGTCATTTTAAACAGAAGTCATATGCGACTTCTCTCTCCTTTGGAGTAACAAATGGGTTGTGCGGGTTCTGGAACGTGCCGCTGTAGTTTTGTATGTTGCGTGTGTACCCCATTTGATCCTTCGTTGTAATGGTAGGGCTTGTTGTTTTATTAATTGTTGGTATATGTGTTTTGTTGTCTGGTGCATGAGGTGTTCGTTTCCTTGTATGGCTTGTATGCATGACTTGTAGAAGGCAGGTATGGTCCCGTAATGGTGTGGGCTTGCGTTGTTTGTTTTTGTGTGCTTGATGAGCCTGAGTCCCATGTAGTAATGGGTGAAAGGTAGCTGTGTGGTCGTTGGTCGATGCGTCCCACATGGCCGATTCTGAAGGATTTTATTTTGGAGTTGATGTCTTGGAGAGCGATTCCCCCATCGTATTTCTTTTGGATCAGTGTTTCGTGTTTTATATTCTGTATGACGTTTCAGAAGATGAACTTGTTGATTTCCTGAGCAATGTGACGAGGTGGATCGAGAACTGTGACCGTGTAGAGTAGTTCAGGAATGATGATGTTGTTGACGATGACGCTTCTGCTGAAGATAGTTGATGTTTTGTGTTGATATCTCAGCATGGTGTCGGCGATTTTTGTAGTTAGAACCTGCCATGTGGGTTTGCTTATCTTGGGGTTGCACGGAAGGTGATGCCGTACACCGTCATGACGTCGACGGATGCCAGTCCTAAAGGAAATCCTTTTTGTTCTGCCACCTGCCGATTCCCATGATGGATGAATTCTTCATGTTGATCTTCACTCCGCTGCTGTTACCGAAGTCTGTGTATGCTTTGATGATGTTTGTTATTGAGCGGTCGCTTGTGGGGAAGAAGATGGTGTCGTCGGCGTATGCGATGAACTTCCGTTGTCCTCCTCCTGGAATAAAGGTGCCTCTGATGGATTCATCTTTTTATTTTTTTCGAGTAATGGCTCTAAGGCTAGGATGTAGAGCAGCGGAGATAGAGGGCATCCCTGCCTGACGGACCTGGTTAGTGAAGGAGTCCATGAGTGTGTGATTGACAAGGACTTTGCTCTCAGGTCTGGAATACAGGATTTGAATCCATCATCGGAAGTTGTCTCCTATGTTGCAGTTGTGCAGTGTCTTGTGCAGGTAGGAGTGTGATACTCTGTCAAAGGCCTTTTCCTGGTCTAGGGACTGGATCGACGATTGCACGTTTCTTCCATGTGTGTATGTGATGATGTCTCGTATAAAGTGGGTGTGGTTGGTTGTTTCTGCCTTGGATGCTGCACTGTTGGTCTTCGTGGACAAGTGATGGCATGAACGGTTTTAACTTGTTCGTCAAGGTCTTGGTGAGTATTTTGTAGTCAACGTTGAGCAGCGATATCGGTCT